>CANYLF010209788.1:0-11083 GCA_948193215.1 Bocquillonia castaneifolia
ATATATATATATATATATATATTAGTAATTAAATAAATATATGTATATACTAATAATCATAATCCAAATGTATTTATAAAATAAATGTGATAAAAGTGTTAATGAAATGAAATGAATGAATGTCTATATATAAAACATAAATATGCAATTAACTCACAACTTGAGTGTGCGCCTCTATGCACTCCTGATGGACCTGGGCCTCCGCGGCCTCTTGAACTCTCTACAGAAATATATATATATATATAATATACTTTAGATAACAAAACGCCTACCTCCTAATAAATTCTAGATTTCTATAAAGGACTCAAAGCAAAACATCAACTTGCATTCCTAACACATCAACTTAGACAGTTAAAATTGATATCATGTTCTACAAGAAAATTCTACCAAAATTTTGACAGAACCTCTCCTGTAAAATGGATATCTCTCCACCAAAGTGGAGCCCATCCTGCAGTAAAACAACACTTCTATATTCACCAAACAATTGCCGGATCTACCAATTACCCGGACTTACCAAAATACATCAAACACAGCAACAAAACCATTTTTATCCAAATTTTACATTATTCAACTTTTTGTACCATTTATATCTATTTAATAAACTTATATAAAGTCCTAAACAGTCCAAATCAGTCCAACACAGTCCGAACATAAACTTTCTCGTTTAACTGTCTAACGGTCCTAATGTCTGATTTAATTATTCCGAATATTAACCCAATTCAACAATTATCCAAAACCATATAATTATAACTTATAACATACATAAACAATATATAAATCATCCAGACAATCAAATTAAATTCCTAACGCGTGTTTCTAGGAATTACCTAGACTGCATTAGAACTTCAGAAATTTTTATTTTAAAAACCGTGCATAATTAAACCAACTCATAGTTATGAAAAATACTTAAAATAATTTTTGGAAATTTTTAAAGTTATCCCCAGCCCTCACTGGAGCAGTCCCTCTCCAGCCACCGTCAGTGGCGACGCCGCCAGCTGACGATGTCAGAATGGGGTCAACTGGTCTAGACTTGGAGCTTGTAGTCTGGGGAAGCCAAATATACCTTCAACTAGCTCAGACCACCACTGCAGCCATCGGATCGATGTGAAAGAAGCTCACCGACGATGAGGACTTCGTTGGCTCCGATGACCAGCCAAACGATCAAATCAATATCATGCCCCACTCCTTTCCTATGTTTTTGGACCTCCTGAAGCTGATTTTGAGGTCCTTGTGGCCTGAAAATGGCCAGAAATGGCTGTCGCATTATGAACCTTACTGCTGAAACTTCAAATGCTTACTGCTCTTTATTCCGACAACGGTAAGCGTCGAAACTTGTACTAATGAATAGGTCTCATCAAGTAGATGAATTTGGACACTTGAATCATTAAAAATGGTGACTGAAGTAGCCTGAATGGACAGTGAGAAGTTGAGGGATCTACAATGATATTCTGCAGAGGTTTGGGTACTGTAGCGAAATTAAGTTTTTAATACTTTCTGTCAATTAAGCCCAGCAGACAAGTATACATATATAAAATTAAGTTTTGAGTTTGCAACTAGGTATACTATCGTCTTGTTGACTTTCACTCTCACTCTCACTAGTCTCTTGTTGTTGTTGTTGTCGATGATGATTGTAATAGCGTCTATCTTTGGAATGAAAAGGTCTTTCTTCTTGTTGAGCTTTGAAAGCAATTGTCTTCATTTTATCTTCCTTCTCATCTTCATCATTCTCCATGTCATAGGTTAGAAGTTTCCCTATGAGTTCATCATGAGCCAATGTTGAGAGATCATTAGCTTCTTTAATGGAGGTGACCTTTGATTCCCAAAGCTTTTTTGGAAGAGCTCTAAGAATCTTGTGATTGATGTCGGTCTTGGAATAAATCTTTCCAAGCTTCTTAAGATTTATGATGATGTCCATGATCCTATTTGTCATTTCCGTCACTCTCTCATTAGGCTTGCACTTGAATGTCTCATACTCATAGATGAGCATTTGACATTTTTGTTGTCTCACTTGTGAGGTGCCTTCATGATAGTTTTATAGAGTCTCCCATACATCTTTATCACTATCACATCTTTGTACTCTACAACATTCTTCTCTTGATAAGGAACTTAGAAGAACGGTGACGGCTTTTCTATTCTTTGTATTTTCTTCCTTTTGCTCTTTAGACCAATCTTTTCTTGTGATTAGAATCTCCTTGTCACCTTCCTTTGTTATAGGAGGTGACCATCCATCAAGAACCACATCCCATAGATTGATTGTCTCACTATCTAAGTAAAACTCCATTTTATGCTTCCATAAGGGATAATCGGTTCCATTAAAGAAAGGTTTAAGACTACCATTGCTTGCCTCTTGTGCCATTTGATCTAGCTTAACCACTTAAGGTTGAAAAACTTCAAGCTCCAAGCTCTGATACCAATTGAAATCCCAAAGTACTAAGAGGGGGGGGGGGGGGGGTGAATTAGTGGATAATTAAAAAATTAAAGCTTAACAAACCGAACAACCACAAGACAAGGAGTTTATAGTGGATCGGACACAACAAGTCCTACATCCACTCCCTAATCCATAATTGGGTATTCCACTATTAATCAAGATTGTTTTCAAGAGTTTCTGATCACTCTAAACCTTAAAAAGTGGTTTTTCTCAAGGTTCAACCCACTAAAACCTATCCCAAGTGTTTCTTTCACTAGAAACCCTTGACCTAAGTGTTTTTACCTTAGGACAACACTTAAAACTTTCCACAAATCAATTCCTAAACCTCACTCACCAATAAGCTAGATTTATAAGGAATTACAAGAGCTCACAAGGCTCAATTGAATCAACAATAATAGAATAAAATGGAAATTAGGGTTTACAACTCAATTGAAGTAATTTGCTCTTTAATTGAATATTTGAGAGATGTTGATTACCTTTCAATTGAGCTTCAGACTTGCTTTTAAACTCTCACTTGAGTTTTTGACCATTGGAGAGCATTTAGTGGAGAATAGAGTCATTTTCTCCTTTTCTCTCTCTTTTAAAATAAAGCATTAAATGCAGCTGACAAGCTAACAACGATTTCATTATTGCTGGGCTCTTTAATGGAGAATGAGCTCATGTGACTAGAACCGCGCCCGTGACATACCAAATCATACCCCCGATTTGAGAAACAAAGAGCCCCTTTCTAAAGGTTCGAGGTCACGCCTGTGATGGACTAAATCACCCCCGCGATTTTATCAGACAGAAGCTGCTCCTCAAGGGAAGTCAAGCGCTAATCAGGCCGCTCCTCAACGCAATCTAGCTGCTTCTCATAGGCATTCTCTGCCCGGTGATTTCGCACCCGCGGTTAAAGATATCGCTCCTGCGGTTTGATCAAACAGAGAGCCGCTCATCAAACAGAGGCCGCTCTCAAAAGCATCCCCTGCCTAGTGATTTTCGTGCCCGCGATTAGAGATGTCGCTCGTGCGGTTTGATCACCTTTGCTCGTATGATTCACTACTTCTCAAGTGCCAAATCGCTTATAATTTAACAACGATCATTGTTGAATTGACAGCAATCGTTGCTTACACAACGAACTCGTTGTTGAATCAACAATGATCATTACTGATGTAAAAGATCTTAAAACTTTCTGAAAATGGATTAAAACAAAGGCTGATGTTAATTACTTGGACTTAAGTTAATGATCAACATCAAAACAAGAATTAATTGCCAAAATAGGTCAACAAGACTAATTATAAATGAAATAAATTAATCTATAATCTCATAAAAGTGGTAGGGGTAAACAGGTAAATTTACTTTCATATCCTCCTTAATTACTTTCTTAAATAGAATTAAGATCGGATAAATTAGTAATTTTTTAATTTATTACATTAACTATTAAAAAATAGCTAAGAGTCCGCCTGTCTCGTGGGAAATTTTATTTTATTAAAATCTATAAATTTTTTAATTAATTGTTAAAAATATATCATATATAAAATAATAATAATAATAATAATAGTGTTAAAATAATGTATAAAAATTATTCCTTAAATAAAGATAAAGTATTAGTTATATTTTAAAAATAAATTAAAATTTATAAATATTTATTTGATATTTATGGTAATTTTTATATTTTGTTTATGAATGTATCCTATATAAGTTAAAAGTTAAAAAAAAATTAAAGGATTAAAATATATATTTAATTGGAAAAAAGTTTAGCATTAATTTAAAATTAGTTTATAAGATATTATATCTATTAGTAGTTCATTAAATCTAAAGATTAAATCTAAAGAAAAATCATATGATATAATTTTATTTGATTCTAATTGATCAAGCACATCAATTAATCCATGAATATGAATATATAAATTATTTTTTCAATTATATATATTTACTTTGGTGTATATATTACTAATAAAATTTTGTTATTATATAAAAATAACATGTTAAAATAAAAAATAATTTTAAATTAAAATACATAGTATTTATTTTTTTGATTGGAAAGTACATAGTATTAAAAGGTATGAAAAAAATACTTTGATAACATAATTATATCAATAATAAGTACTACATATTTACATGCACGATAAAAAAAATAGTTAATTATAAATATAGGTGAGTTAGAACTTTTGATAAAATTTAATTTGCATGAAAAGAATTACTCCCTCCGTTTTAAAATATTAATTTTTTTAGAAAATGTTATTTGTTTCAAAATATCAGTCGCTTTCAAATATTAATGCAACATTAAATGCTTTTTTTTCACTTTTATCCCCACATTTTATTACTTATTACTACTTTACTTAACATATAAAAATAAAATTACAAATCTCTATAAAAGGACGACTTAATCATTTCAATCATTTTTCCCTAAAATTTAGACTAATTAATAACTTTCTTAATCCATGTGTATAACCTTAAAAGACTGATATTTTGAAACGGAGTAAGTATTTAACTAAATTTGGTGCCATGATGGATGGAATAGAATAGTAGAGAACAGCCACAAATATCTAACTGTTTGCTCCAATGCTCCACTGCTTTTGGAGTTTTATGCTCCACACAATTTAACAGTCGAATTTTTTTTTTTTTTTTTTTGATATTTTTCATAAACTTATAACATACATTGAGTATATAGAAACTAATTGAATATGGCCACGTCAATAACTGGTACCAGGAATTAAGAAAAGCATGAATTGATAATAATGGCACGTGTATAACTTGTAAATTTAGATTTTTTTAGCCTTTTCTATTAATTCACTTTTGTTTGCCCGATTTGTTTTACATTTTAATGGATTTGGAAATATCATAAATCATCCAACTAATTAATTGGAGTGTTTAATATAGCTGTTGGAGAGTTTAGATAAGGTTAAATTTTATTAAAGGTGATTGAAAGATTATGAGTTTAATTGTCTAAAAAAAACCAATTTTGCAATGACATGACTGACTAATTAATGTTAGTAAATTAATTTCTGTATTAAAAAAGTACTCCAAACTGCTACTATAACACTTGAAATCAATTCTTTTTTAAGTAGTAGTATTTATGAATTCAAAACACATGACTTTAACTTAAAGCAAGAAGTTTATGACTTTGACGTAGTATAGTATTTTTTTCATTCTTTTTACGGATGTCAAAGTTGATACTCAAAGTGAGTTGGTTGCAAGTTGTTAACGGTAACACCATCGTTTTTTTTTTCTTAAGAGAAAAAACAACATTAAATTAATCAAACAACAGCAGCAGAGCAGAATCTATACAAGAAGAAATGACAGCTGCACATTAGAAGAATTTAACACTAACGCCTTAGCTAGAGCTAGACTTGCCACACCCAATTCTAGATTTTAAACAGAAAGTTAGTTAATTGTATACTATGAATGATAATCTGATTGATCATTTGCCTTTAGGAGCAGGTGGTGTTGAGCGTGAGAAACTAGGTTTGACGGCGGAATCTACACCGTCTGGTGGGGAGATGCTACGTTTCATGGCCGTGTCTGTAGCAGCTGGTGGAGCACTACGTTTGAGGGCTGCAGTAAGCTTTCTCAGATAAACATCAATATTCCCTTTAGCAGCTGGCCCGTAGCTTTTATCATTCATGTTATGACCATGCTCAACTTTCTTGTTTGGACCAGTAAGCTTTCGAGCTTCATAGTAGCCTCCCCTTAAACCTCGGCGGCCCCTGACACGGTAGGGATGCTCAACATCTCCACCTCCCTGGTTATTGGTTTGAGAATACATGATTACTGCTTCACTGCCAATGATGTGACCTCCCTGGTAATGGTGGCGTCCATGTTCATGTCGGTCCTCAATAATATTATCCCCGCTACTTGAACCTCCCATCTGAGCTGCGGCCGTGGCACCATGATGGCTACCTGCGTTGTTGTAGTTTGGGATTGATGAGATCGGTACTGCATGTTTTGATAAAGAGTTGATGAATCTGGGCCAGAAAATCCTGGATTCAGGAGTTGAGACTGAATTGGAGATTTGAACGTGAAAAGCCAATATCAGTAAAGAGAAAAACAAAGAGCAATAAGAGAGAAAATTATGAGCCATCTTCTTCACAATGGTGCAATATGTTTTGCAAGAGTGGCTACCCCTGCCCAGTTTTACTTTTTATTGCCTGCGGTTTTCATTTATTTATTAGTATTTATATTTTTTTCACATGACTTGCACGTAGACACGATCGTTATAACAACAAAATGTCGACATAATTCAACACACATAGCAATAGCATTAAATTGAATTATTGTGTGAGAGCCGTATTCGTATTTTATATTGGATTGGATTGGATTAGGTTATGTTCAGTTTTAGATTAATTTGGAATTAGCTAGTAAACTCAAAACTTAATAAAAATGTGCGCAAATTCAAGTTTAAATTAATTTTATAGCTTTACAATTTTTACAAAGTATTATAGGTTTATTTATATTAACTTTAATTCATTCTCAAAAAAACTTTAATTTAATAGAATTGATTTTATATCTGTATTTGTTCAAAATATATCTTCTTTTTTTCTTTATAATCAATTAAGTATTCATATTTTATTAGGTGGAATAGATGGTAAGGCATCAATTAATTAGTGTATAATCCAATTTGTCTGCTTCGGCCCCCTAAAAAAATCGTATGTTTCGGCGCCAAGCTTCTTTCGGTTGTCCTAGTTTTTAATTAATATATTCTTTGATTGAAAACTTTGTCGCATCTGAATTGTGCATCCTGATCATTAATCAGGAGCCACTACCACTGGATTTTTTTCTTTTCAGTTGAATAAGGCCGTAATTTATATGTTGTCACCAAGATAGAAAAGAAGAACACGTAACTTAACTTCAAGAGCTATATATTAACTCAACAACTGATCACTAGTGGATGAATGATTAAGAGCATGCAATGCACTGAGATAATGTACTACTATCGTAATTATATTACAATGATAATGTACTACTATTTTAATTATATTACCATGACTTTCTAGAATATTGGAGGTATTGATAATCCACATGCTATAGCTGTAGTTTACTTTCTCTGCAGATATTATGTAACTATAATTCAATGTTTTAAAAACCGAATTGGATGTCGAACTGGTCAGGTCACCGATTCAATCCCTCGTTTGATGGTTGGTTTATTTATTTATTTTAAGTATAAATAGGTTTAACGGCAACCTGGTTAAATCAATAAAAAAATCAGTCAACTGTAATTAAATCAGAATTTTCAATTCTTTATTGTCACATGAATTGGTCCAACCATCCAATTCGATTCAATTTTTAGATCATACTCTAAGGGGCCGTTTGGTTTAAATTCGGTAATCAGAATCGGAATGAGAATGGGAATAAAGAGGATTGGGAAAGGAAATGAAAAGTTTGATAAGTTGTTTGTTAACCAAAGAGTAAGAAAAGAAATAATAATTTTATAATAATATTTTTAATTATTTATAATATTAAAATATTTTAATTTTTATTATTTTTATCATTTTATATGTTTCATTTGTGAAATATAAATATTATATGTAAATTTTCACTAATTTAAATAATTAATAATGATTTAACTATGGGAATGAAAAATCTATTCCCTAGGGAATAGGGGAATTGGTGATTTCCATTGAGGGGGTTATCCAATTCCCATTTCCCCATCAATTTAGCTTAACCAAATATTAAGAATGGAAATCATTCATTTCCATTCCGAGTCTCCCCTCATTTTCAAGCATATCAAACGAACTAATTTTTATTTTTAGTCCGTGTACACATGCTCGGTCTTTCTTTAAGTTGGGGGCGAAACCAAGAGCAGCTGCAACCTTATAGCTACCCATGCACTTCCCTCATCCCACTAAGGTTTGTTTTAGATTCGATTGCTTTTACAATTCAATTCAATTTTATCATTGATTTCTTAAACTAAATCAAATAATTTTTTAATTTGAAAACTAAGAGCCAACCTTACCAAAATAAACAAGTTCAATTCAGTTTTTTTAGCCGATCCGATTCTTTCATAGTCTTGTTTATATCTAATTCTCTTATAATTCATGTATTAAAAAAATTAAAAAGCTAATAACTTATTATTATCCATGTAGTGGATGTTTGACAAAATTTATGTTCTACTATACACATAATCTAAGACATTTAATAATGGGTTAAGGTGCATTTATGCCCCTAATGTTTGTGTCGAGGAGCGGATATGTCCCTCATGTTTTTTTTTGGAGCAAATGCACCCTCAATGTTTTGAAACAGGAGCAAATCAACACCATTTCTTTGACTTTGACTTATCTTTTTACCATTTCAGTCTTTGTCTTTATATCTTTGTTTTTTTAGTTTTTATAGTTTTTTTCTTTTCCAATTAGGTCATTTTAATTAAAAAAAATCAACAATTTTTTTACAAAAATATTTTTAAATTAAAAAATTTAAATAAAATTATTAAAAATCAAACAAATATTATAAAATTAATGTAATAACCCAAAAATCTTGTATTTTTTTTACTTTAGGAAGTTTTATCTCACAATCTACAATGAATTAGCTTAAAGTCCAGTTATAAAAAATAATCAACATATTTTATAGTATTTTATAACAATTAAATTAATTTATTGTTTTTAAGTATAAAATTTTTAATAAATTCATTGAAAAATTAAAATTATGTAAAATTACATAAATTTTATATGACGATAAATTTAGTAAAATTTTTAATGAATTCAATAAAATTTTTTAGTTTAAAAAGAATAAATGAATTTTATTTTCATAAAATACTAGAAAAAATGTTGATAACCGGTTTGAAATTGGTATAAGTTAAGGGGTTTTAATTTAATTTCTTTGTCATTTGAGTGTTTTTAATGCTTAATTTTTTATATTTTACAAATTTTCAGGTTTAGTAGGAAGCCATGGAATCGAACCGGGACGAATTTGGAGTTAATTGGGCTTCAAACCGAGTGGTCAAAGCTTGAACTGGACCGTTGACCGGAGCTAACCGGGTCTGGTTCAGCCTCAGCCTGGTCTGGTTCAAGGGCAAAAAATTGGGAGGAAGATCAGAAGGGGTCCGGACCGAGGAGCGGATCCGGTCCGACCGGCTAGAAGGCTAGGAACAAGGGAGCAGAACCGGTCCGGACCGTAAACCGAACCGTGAACCGGATCTGGTCAGGTTTCTGCCCCTTTGGAATTTTAAGGGTTTTTTCATTTTTTTGGGCAATTTAAGGGTTTTTTGGGACCCTTAGTGTGAAAAAAATATAAATATAAGTCATATAACGTCAGAAAAAAAAGGGGAGGATAGAAAAAAACTTAAGAAAAACACAAAAATAGCTTTTGGTTTACTTTGATTTTTGGATCAAAATCAAGTGTTCTTGAAGGTTTTGAAGATCAAGGGCTTGACTTTTATCTCTAAGACTAAGTTTTACTTTACTTATTTGTTTTAATTTAGTTTGTTGTTTATTTTTTATGTTTATTTTGATGAATTTAGCTATGTATTGGAACTAAAACCCCAGCTAGAGGGATTGATGTAATCTAGTTGGGGTAAACTCATTTCCTATGGTTTGATTTACTATTTCTATATAGTTATCATTGGGGTTTTCATTCAATTTAATTTCCAAGCACTTCAATTACATATTTCTTGATTGGCCACCATGATTTATGTGTTTTAGGATTGATAATCGATCGATAGATTGTTGTTAATCCGGATTTGGAAATTAAGCTTATCTAGAGTTAATACGGAAACGACAATTGACTTAGGCTTGATTTAGAGACTTTGCTTAATGGGTTTGATTATTTAATCGGATTGCATCAAGAGATCACATTTTCGGTTTAATTAAACACGTTTTTCTACCTCGACGGAGGATTAAAACATTTTAGAAAAGTTTTGCTTGAATGAACCTGAACCAGGAAATTTGATTACCTCGCTAGATTATTTCATGAACTCTAGTGCTTTTCCTCTTGATTTTAGTTATCAATTTTAATTTTAGCTTGGTTTACTTTTAACTGCAAGTTTATTTCGCAAGTTTAAAATCAGTTAATCATTTAGTTGAATTGCTTAGTTTAAATTGCATTTTAGTTAATATTGCGTTCAAGAATTCAAAACAATCAATCAAGGGTTTTCATTTTACTTTTATTCAAATTGTTCCTATAATCAAAAAATTGATTTAAATGCTTGTCCCTGAGGATCGACCTCGTACTTCGAGTATTACTACTACGATAATCCATAACTTGTAGATCATCGTCAAGTTTTTGGCGCCGTTGCCGAGGACAACGGATTTAAATTGATTTTCGATTACGTGTGTAACATCCTCAATACATATTAGTAGTTAATTGGCTTCATAATGGTGTGTAATGCATGGCATAATTTTGATTGGTAGAATAATTTTTGAGAGCATTAAAGTTTATGGAAGTTTGGGTTAGTAAAGATTTAGTTGTAAGAAAAGTTAGAGGAGTTATTTGTAAAAGAAGTATAAGAGTTGGATTAGATAGTTAGTAGGAATAAGTTTGGGGAGTGGTGTAGGGAAATGTGTTCTAGAAGGGGACAAGTGTCCTAATGAGGGTGAGATATGACAAGTGGCACAAGGAGGGAGAGATGAGTGGCAATTTAATTAATTAATAAATAATAAATAGTAATAATAATAATTAAATATAGAGTTAGTGGAGAATCTCTACCCAAAAATCCTACACCTCTCTTCTTCATCTTCTTCT
>CANYLF010210213.1:0-28481 GCA_948193215.1 Bocquillonia castaneifolia
TTAATAATTTCACTTGGTAATTAAATAATAAAATGCGCTTTATGGGATGCTTATTCCAAACCTAGAATCGTCTGGGTGATGATGACAAGTACTCTTTTAAAGGGGATCGAGTCGTTCATCACATTATAAAAGGCGATCCCAAACTAACTCGGGTGGCGACTCCTCATTCTCTGCTATGCCTAATAAGGCTAATACATGTTCCCTAACTTTAAATAGTAGTAGTGACATGGTCGTTAGAGCCTGGGCGCTTGGGCCGAAAAACCCCTCCGTCCATAGGATGTCTGGTTACCAGTATACTTGGGAGAGAGAGAAGGGGAAACCTGATTGGCTAGGAGAGAGGTTAGACGGAGCAGTAGCTTCTCCGGTTTGGATTGAAAAATTTATAGGAGTTTATCTCAGGAACTTGGTCGCAATATTTAACGATCATATTCTGATTTTGTTGGATTTCCCAAAAATGAAGTGTGCTATTATTTCTCATCGTTTCTGGTTCGAGAATGGTTGGATAAGGGAAGGAGAGTGTCAAAGCATAGTGACCGAGAGTTGGATTTTTTTCATCTTGTCAGGGCATTCAAAGTCAAAATGTGTATTATGGTGAGCAACTGATGCATTGGGGAGATATGGTAAGGGCGAGCCATGTTAAGCAACTGCTGGCAGTTCAGTTGAAAATTTCGAGAGTCAAAGGGAAGATAGATGGTCGGTTAGTTGAGATTCTTGAAATTGTCATAAGAGAATTGGAACAACTCATGGATAAAGAGTTCTTATATTGGAAGCAAAGGGCTAAACAACATTGGTTTCAAGCCTCAGACTCAAACTCAAAATACTTTCATGCATCAGCCAGTGAAAGAAAGAAAACAAACCATATTCAGCATCTTCAAAATTCGACAGGGGATTTGTGTAACTAGGAGAGTGGTCTGGATAAGCTGATTGTGTCCTATTTCCAGGATATCTTCATGTCAAAAGTAGAAGACTTAAGTTTGGTGTTGGATCATGTAGAACCGAAGGTTTCAGAAGCTCATAACTTGATGCTTGGGCAACCATTTTCGAGTATAGAAATTAAAGAGGCTCTTTTTGGCATGCATCAGGATAAATCCCTGGGCCCCGATGGGATGAATCTTGCTTTTTACCAGCATTACTGGGATGTGGTGGGTTTAGACATCATAGCTACTTGTTAGGAATTTATTAATTCATGTAATTTTCCAGTGGGGATGAATGATACATCCATTGTGTTAATTCCAAAAAAGCCAAATCCTATTGCTATTACTGATATGCAGCCTATTGCCTTATGCAATGTCATTTATAAAATTATTACTAAGGCGTTAGCTAACAGAATGAAGATTGTTTTGCCAGATATTATCTTAGATAAGCAGAGTGCTTTTTTGCAGGGAAGATAGCTTAATGACAATGTGCTTATCGCTTATGAGATAGGTCACTACCTGCATAGAAAAACTCAGGGAAAAGACGGCATCGCGGCTTTGAAAGTAGACATGACAAAAGCCTATGACAGAGTGGAGTAAAAGTTTTTGGCAGGGAAGCTACTTAAACTAGGTTTCAAGGAGAGCTGGGTCAGATTGATGATGTTGTGAGTTACTACAGTACAGTATAAAATTATTTCTAGTGGTCACGAGTTAGGCCCTATTGTTCTTAGTCGAGGACTTCAACAAGGTGACCCACTATCGCCTTATTTATTTTTGGTTTATGCCAAAGGTTTATCTACTTTGTTATCATGCCAAGAGAGGAAGGGGAATATTCATGGATGCAAAGTGGCTAGATCATCTCCTTCAATTTTCCATTTATTTTTTTTGCAGACGATGATTTTTTCTTTTTCAGGGTTAATGAGAAGGAAACAAAAGTACTAAAAGATTATTTCTTGGCTTATGAGGCAGCCTCGGGCGAACAGATTAATTTTGAGAAGTCTTCTATTTTATTTAGCCTGAATACTTCATCTAGTGTAGCCACTGCAATTTTGGAATTATTGGGGGTCAAGGCTACGGAAAACCATGGTTCTTATCTTGGTCTTCCTTTTTTGTAGGTAGAAAGAAAAAGGAGATTTTCAATTTTATTAAAGATCGGGTATGGAAAAGAATTAATGTTGGAAGAGTAAGTTTATCTCCAAAACAGGCAAGGAAATTCTTATTAAAACAGTTTTACAAGCACTCCCCACTTTTACGTTAGACTTATGTGTTGAGCTAGAACGCATGATGAATTCCTTTTGGTGGGGTTCTGGAGGTTCGGAGGAAAAATGGATTCATTAGCTTGGGTGGAACAGAATGTGTATGAAAAAACAATATGAAGGGTTAGGGTTTAGGAAGCTTCATAATCACAACTTGGCATTGTTGGGTAAGCAATGCTGTAGGCTCCTCTGTAAGCCTAACACTTTGGTAGGGAAAATTCTAAAAGCGAAGTACTTTCCAAATGGGGATTTTCTTCATGCCGGTCTTGGAAGTAACCTGAGTTACTCAAGGCGAAGCATTGTCGAAGCCAAATATGTGCTACTGGAAGGATGTAGACTCCGTATACGTAGTGGTGATTCAGTTCGTGTTTGGGATGATCCGTGGGTTGACATTAACTACAGCTCCACTTTAGTTGGTCCTTGCCCAGAAGGGCTGGCTAATTTAAGAGTCTGTGATCTGACCCTTGAGATGCCTAGGAGGTGGAACAGGCAGCTTGTGGAACAGTTATTTCTAAAGGATACAACTGCTCATATCCTTGGTATTCCATTGAGTGGTTCGGTTGTGGAGGATGTATGGATGTGGAAATGGGATCGTAGGGGTAACTATTTAGTAAAGAGTGCATATCACCACCTCAATTTACCTCATGAGGAAGAGTTCCTGTTATTAGGCTCATCATGTTGGAAGAAAATTTGGGAGTTCCTGATCCCACCAAAGGTCAAGAACCTTGTATGGCATATTTAAAAAGCTAGCGTGCCTATAAGAGTTGCTTTGAGATCGTGAAGGGTTGAGGTAGAGGATGTTTGTCCGACTTGTATAGCAGGGACATAAACCGCTCACCATTTATTCTTTCACTGTCAGGTGGCTGGTGAGTGTTGGAGATAAGGAGGAATCTACATGTATTGGAACCAGAACATGACTACCCTCAAACAATGGCAGTTATGCATTGATTCTTTGAGTTTGGAAATGTTGGCTAAGGCTGCTATGGTTTTTTAGGCTATATGGAATGTTAGGAATGCAAAGGTTTGGCAAGACACAATAGCTTCTCCATCTACTACTGTTGGTCATGCGTTACAGTTTCTGCTTCAATGGCAATCAGCCAAGATAACAAACAAAAATGTTTGTTCTTTGTAGGTTACTGATGGGGCTGTTGTATGGAGTCCACCTACCCGAGGTCGAGTTGAATGCAATATAGATGTATCTACTTTTTCCACAGGTAGAAAGGCTGGGTGTGGATCTGTTGTGCGTGATGATTTGGGTAGGTTTTTAGCAGCCAAATTCTCGCTGGTTTGGTTCCCTCATGATCTGGGTTTAGCTGAAGCTATCAGCTGTTGCGAGGCTTTATCGTGGGTTAGAGAACAAGGCTTGGCTGCTGTGGACTTTGAGTCTGACTCTCTCAACACAGTTCTTGCCATTAGTAACAAGGTGGCTAATAGATCTTGCTTGGCTTAGTTATTCAGGACTGTCAAAATTTGTTAAACTCTATGGTTCAGAGTTCTTTAAGTTTTGTAAGAAGGTCTGCGAATGTTGTTGCCCATAAGCTTGCTACGGTGGCACATTCTTTGTTAGATTGTAACGAGTGGTGGCATATGCCCCCTCCTATTATTGCTGATTTGGTTTAATGAATAGCTATTTTCCTCTCAAAAAAAAAAATAATAATAATAACGTCATTAATAAACATTAATTGTTTTTCTTCTTCCTCCTTGTTAGCTAGAAATTATATATCCACCTCAGATTTCTGACTCGTCAACCATCAAGTGCTTTACTTCACATAAAATTCCACTGTATATAATATTAAGATCGAGCAACCACTAGCGTGGATGAGGATTCATTATGCGTGAATGAATGAATGGCAAAAGGTACAATTAAATCTTTAAACTATAGGGCAAATCTCACTTAAACTTCTAAAGTTTAATGTGTCTTACTTTGACCCTTAAAATTTTAAAAATGATACAAAAATATCTCTACCTCTAACAAAAATTAATAAAAACTGATATTCCAATAAAATGAAAACCATTGGTGTTTGATTTGTGTATTAATAACAACTATAATTACTATTATTATAAGAAAATAACAAATCAATATGAGTGAAAACATATCTTTTTCTTACAACAATTATTTGTTTTACTGTAATTAATGCATACATCATATATTAATGAGTCATATTTTATGAAAACATTAGGTCATGCTAACTTTTATTAGATATAGAGGCATATTTGTACTGTTTTTAAAATTTTAAAAATTAAATTGAGACACTTTAAACTTTAGTGATTTATGTGAAATTTGTACTATAATGTAGGAGTTTATTTGTACCTTTTTGCCAATATGAATTATGATCCCTTCCAGAATTTTTGACATCGTAACCTGTGGGCCATTTTAATGGGCATGATATTTATTTTCTTTTCATGAAGGCAAACGTGATAGGGGAAATGCTTGGATGACTCATTTATTTTCTTTTTGGAACAAATTATTTAACGTGATTTACTCATTACTGGTTGTATGTTTTATCATTATGATTACGTCCACATATAATCCATTTGGCACCTTATCTGATCGTAAACGGCGTTGTGGAAAAGGTTTCATTGACAAATGACTTCTTCAGGACCACTTGTAAAAGCGACGACTTCCTTCCAAGCTTTGCTTAGAAATAATTTTATAGCTCTATTTACTACACTTCAATTAAATAAGAGAATATTGGATTCAATGAGCTTCTAATTGGATTAATTTCTCCATGTTTTACTTGATTTTCGGTCTAGAAAAAGCATTGCACCAAAAGATATCACAATTCTACCGTTATTTTGTAAAAAATCAAGTAACTGCACTTTATCATCATATCATAATTGGATTCTACGTTATAATATCATTGAACGGTGATAAGATGGCAAATTAGAGTTACTTTGTAAAAATCAAGATAATTATAGAATGCACCCAAAAATATATATATAAATAATAATTTTATAGCTTTGATTTATTCTTCTGAAGAGATGAATTCTCAAATGCATAAAGTTTGGAAACTACATTCATATAGAAATCTAACTTTAATCATAGGGATTTCAACACAAGGGAGTTATATTAAAAATTTTAAATTGTTATGCCATGATTCATAATGAGAGAGACGCAAATGCATATTAGATGTCATTTCTAACAGAGTAACTAACTGTGACAGGCTTATGCACTGTGATTGAGAAAATGGGCCTCTGAAACAATTTCATTGTTCGAATACATATTTCCACCCCTAAATTTTATATGACTAACCTATTTCACTCCCAAACTTTATAATTAACCCATTAAATATATAAAGTTTTGTTCTTTTACCTATCAAACACTAATTAAGTAAAATTATATTTATTTTGTATCAATTTCACCTTTTTTATTGGGTAAGCACACAGTTCAAATCATTTTTTCACATTAATTTATAACTTTAAATTTAATGTGTGATGGATAAAAAAAAGCTTTATATGTGCAGACAAGGAGGTTTTGCCTCAGAGCCTGAGCCATGACCAGCAACTGCGGCATTGTGCGTTCAGTTGCGGGGCTGAAGTGGTAGTCGCCACTCGAACCGGCATCGGGAATGTCTTACAAAGTGTACATCCCAATTCCTCTTAAAAATATGAAGGATGCATTGACCCTAGAGATTCAAGGATCAGACTTATCAATTCCTAGACGTGATTCTTTACCCAATACTCCTAGTATTATGCTTACCTTCATTCTTTCTAACAAAGTAGTAAAACACATAACAATTTATGACCTACTTTTTACATATACACATGCAATGGCGAGTTTCTATTAACAAACAAGAGTTAATTTTAAGGATTACCAACCATTAATTAGGGTTAATTTACATGCAAAAAAGTCGTATTAAGCACATAACACATAAACACAGCAACAAAACCTAGGGTTTCTACCATTTTAGACCTAAATTATTACCAAATAGACATTATTTACTAATTTCATATATAAACACATCTAAACAATTACCACAGAAAGTTCAAAAGCTTACCTTGTCGCTGCATTCCACATGAAAGCTACTGGATACTTATTTTCAAACTTGCAAAACCACATATTTTGACAAAACAGAACCTCGAGAATCCAAAGAAGCAGCAACGCCACTTCAGGGATTGGCGTTTGGGCCCAATACCACTTACCCATAGGCGTTTTGGCCCAACGCCACTCCTGCTTGTGGCGTTGGTGACTAGACAGACAGCAAAAGATGCGATTTGACAGAAAATAAGGTTTTCGAGTTTACCAGGCTCCAAAAATTCACATACAGAGATGAAAATACATAAAATAATCACCAAAACATACAAAAATTCATGAAACATGACAAAATAACCTAGATCTAATCATGGCATGCATAAAACACAATTTGCAAATAAATAATTCAAAGACTCAACCTTTATGCATAAAACATGCAAAAGACGCAAACTTTCTTACCAAATATGCAAAAAGACACAAGCTTTATGAATGAAACGTTTAAGCAATGCCATTTTATATATCAACATAAAACAACTTTAAACATCGAAACACTCAAAGATGACCACTTTTAATGCTAAAAGATGGAAAAAAAACAACGTTCATGCTTAAAACTCAAAAAGAAACAATTTTATGTATTTAAAACAAGTTCATGACAATTAAATGATTTAGGTTTGAAATATAATACACCAAAACATGCAAAGAAAACAACTTTTCATAACAAAACATAAAAAGGGTGCAATCTTTGTGCATTAAAACTCAAAAGACATGATTTTTAGGCAAAAGAAGTAAACTTTATGATCAAGAAAGGATTTTTATTCAATTAATCATAAAAAGAAAAGATTTTTTTGCATATGAAAACATGTTAACAATATCAAATAATGCATATCTAGAATAAAACACAATGAAACATGTAAAAACATGCAACTTTAAGCAATTATGAAGCATGAACATGGCTTATAATAATATTTTAACAAAAGAAACATGCAAAAACATTAATGAAACATGCAAACAAAAAATTACAGCAACATATCATCACAATTAACATGTTCACAACATTCAAATAATGGAAAGATGCATAGAAACAATGAAAAACACCAAGAAAAGTAACTTACCTTTCAAGGAATTGGTTTGGAAGCACTTGATAACCCTCAGATCTTGTTTAAGTGATTTTGGTGTTGCTTTTTGTTGATTAAAGGCTGCTGGAATTTGCTTCAATGGATTAAGAACTCTTTAAATACAGAAGATGCAAGCTTTTATGAGTTTTTGTTATGTTTGTAACGTGAAAAGTGTAGTGTCTCTTGGCAATCAAGTGAATTCAGAGCTTTGATACAGAAAACCAAACCCTAAATTTGTGTCAACAGCTGCCTCTCCTTTAAAACCTAGTTTTAGACCGGTATTTATACCTGATTTAGCTTGAAACCTAAGTTAGGGTTACCACAATCAATTTCTTACAAAAAAACCATGACTTGAGCCTAAAGCAAAGGGTTTTTTGGACAAAAATAGCCCTCCAAAGCTATGGGACGCGTGTACGACTCATACGGGCCATTTCGGGCCAAAATAGCCCAAAAACTGACTTTTTACTGCTGAAAATGATCCCAACACCAGTCTTCCTTGTGGTGTTGAGCCCAACGCCAGTCATATGAGTGGTGTTGGGCCTAACTCCACTAGGAATAGTGGCATTGGGCCCTTTTGGGCCTCCTAAAGTTTGATTTTGCAAAAACTTAAAACTGAGAAAATGTGTGGAATTGCCTCAACTATCAACCAGTAAAATTTCAAGTCATTTGGACACTTGTAGAAAAAGTTATGATGAAAACCATCTAAGAAATGCATCGTTTATGCTCAAAACTAGATTTTGGAGAAGAACGTGCTATGCAAGCTTAGAAAACACTCAAAGTGAAGCAAATATAATCTCTAAAAAGAAACGTCAACTCAATTCATACTACTTAGAATATGAACGATCATCACTGGGCCTCCTAGCTGCTTCCGTATTCCTGTGTCAAAAATTAGGTGTTAATAGTTTACCCCCGCTTTGTCGGAGGTTTGTAGTATTATCCAATAATATGAAAAATGACAACAAAGCCAAAACATATAATTAGGAAAAGAATTATGTACCTCGACTTCGGTGTGCGAAGCTTAACCTTGGACCTCGGCTGTCTTGGTTTAACTCCACGAGGATTTCAGGAATTTGATCTCGAACCTCAACTGCCTTGACCAACTTCATGGGGAAATATGCAATTTAGGAATATTATCCTTGTGAAGAATACTATCTTGGTGAGAAATTCAGAATACTATCGAGGTGTAGGAATACTATCTTGGGTCAAGAGTTGGAATACTATCCAGATGCAGGAATCCTATCCTGGCTTGAAGGGTTGGAATATTATCCTGATGCAAGAATCATATCCTGGCTCAAGGGTTGGAATACTATCAGATGCACGAATCCTATCCTGGCTTGAAGGGTTGGAATAGTATCCAGATGCAGGAATCCTATCCTGGCTCAAGGGGTTGGAATACTATCCAAATCCAGGAATCTTATCCTGGCTTAAGAAGTGGAATACTATCCAGATGTAGGAATCCTATCATGGCTGCTCCATTGGGGAATATCTATTTATTGAGACTTAGATTTTGACTGCCACTAGGCATGTTTCTTCCTTTACCAGAATAACTCTATTAAGGAAATAAAATTATTCTACTTTAGGAAAAGAATTTCTTACTCAGAATAACTCCACTGGAAATACAAGCTTATTGAGATAATTGTGCATGAAATGACTCCGCTGGGAAAAAGAAAACTCCCTCAAAATATTTCTAGCATTACTCTCACTGGGGAAAATTACCTTTCACAAATAAAATTACCATTTATATGTCCATACTCACTCCAAATATCTTATAGATTTGAAATAAGAAAAGTTATCTCCGAAAAAGAAATTTTCTGTAATGTCTGTCATTTCTTCTGTAATCCTCTATCATTCTCTATCATTCTAACTATAATTGACTGTTATTCTTACTAATCCTCTAAAATTTGCCCCTAATTGGACTCAAATTGGCCTCCTTTAGCCTTAATTTTGATTTAGGACCTATTTGCAACCAAACTTCTGTCATTCTTTGAAAATTTTCTTCAGGGACCAAAATGGTAATTTGCCAAATTAGCTTCTATATGTGGCGGGCTGCACTCTTTTTTGCCAAAGAAAATTCAAAAATTTTGCCCAACTTCATTTCTCTCTCATTTCTTCATTTCTCAACCAAATCAACTCAAACAAAAAGATAAATGGCTGATAATCTAGACTTGGAACCCGTCTAGAACCCGATTAACCTCTTCCAAGTCAGAGAGGAGGTATTAAAAGCTGATTCGGGCGGAATTCAGAGAGGAGGAAGGATTTCTCCACTATCAAATGCCAGATTCAATGTCAGTGGCTCAATCGGAGACCGGATAAGTGTCTAAACACCTTAATTTGATTGAATTTCAACTGTCAATTGTGAAATTTATCGACAATTTGCAAAATAAACCCAAATTGGCGGCAATGGGACTGATTGGAGCCCAACGCCACTGCCACGAGTGGCGTTGCCCCCAACGCTAGTCGTATGACCGGCGTTGGAGATAACGCAACTACTAGGACTGGCGTTGAGCCCAATCTCAGTCCCGGCAGTGATTTCGGACTTCGAATAGTCCTCTGATGCATGATTTGATGATTTTTTTTTCTGTAAAAATAGACTGATATATGCAAGTTATGAATGATTTAGACATGATTTACACATTTTACGGACAAATTATGATAAATTGTGATGTTAAATGAACAATTAATGTACAAGTGATGTTAAAACAATGTTAAAATAATGTAATGATGAATATGAATGAATAATTAAACGATGAATATGAATGAATAAATGATACAATTATGCATGAGTGAATGTTAAATATGATTATGCATAAACGAATGTTAAATATAATTATGCATAGATGAATGTTTATATGATTATGCACAAGTGAATGTTTTGCTGGCCTCCAAGGTTAGAAATAAAGAATGCATTTAAGAAATTAGATGACTGAGTTAGGAAATATACCTATTATTTATTTTACAGGGGGATGAGACTACCTTTACTTATAATGGAAATTTTTCCAAAGTTCGGATAGTTTGGAGAGGATTACCTTTGAGCATGCAGGCCTTAGTACTTCAGGCTGGGTTTGGCCCTCTTCTTTCCACATTTCCTGAGAATGTGGATGAGCATGTGAGCTCTAGATGTGATCGCTGTTCCATGCAGGCGCTGATGGAGCGATGATTTGACACTACCCACACATTCCAACTGCCATATGGGGAGTATACTATATCTCCAGCTTCTTTTTCTATTATTACTAGGTTAGCTTATGCAGGTGAGTGGATCTCCTAGGATGGAGGGATATACTCAGTCCATCGTGAGGTTCAGAACGAGTATATCCTTCGGATGTTAGGTATGGTTCCTGGGCGGAAGAGCTCCAAGAAGCTCTATGTTAATGAATTAGCTAGACATCTTTCAAGCTACAGGCCAGAGTTTGACTGGAGTTTTGAGTAGATGGCCCATGTCTTTCATTCTGTATCTACTGGGTAGCACTATCTTCTGTGATACAAACTCTACTATCAGCTTGCACTTCATCCCTATTCTCAGGGATTTTGATGAGATGACCAGGTATGACTGGGGCTCCCTTGCTTTGGCCTAGCTATACCTCTGCATGGATAGGGTATCTCATGGTGGTGCGATGTTTTGTGGCTTCTGGCATGCCACTCTTTTGAGTTACTTTACCTCTTGCTTTCCTTAATTGCTTTACTTGCTTTATACCTCCCCTGACTCTTCCCTTGTAGGTTTGGGCTATTGAGTTGGGCTTGATTCGCCAGTTCTTCCCACTGGAGCGTACATACACATTCCTTGTCCTCAAACATTGGGGTTTACAATGACTGTGCATTCATGCTGCTGACATCGACGGTAATCGTGTGTACCTTAACTCACTGACCGCTTCTGGGGTAAAACAAATGGAAACAAACTTGTTAGTTCAAAGCAATTGACATGAGTTTGAGAATACTTACCTTGATTCTTTCCTTTTCAGATTGACAGGGGATGGATGGGCTCGATGGAAGGATTGCCGCCTTATGTCATTGCATCCTTGCCTAAGGATGATTTGAGGATTCTTCTAGAGGGTCCAGGACTTAGGATGTGGTTCCTAGGAGAGAGGACTCGATGCCAGTATATGACCGGCTTTCATAAACGACCCCGTGATCCCCTTATTGACATGTTATGGGGACACGAGCTGACGAACCATACTCTAGCTACAGCTCTTGATGGCTTTTAGTGTACATCCTTTCTTTCTCGCTCTAAGGATTACACTTCTTTCTTATGTGTGAGGTGCCTCCCGGCTCTACCTTTGTTAGCTAGGATGCTTGCTAAAGTAAGATGTGGTCTTTTCTTCATTTTTTTTGATAACTGTACATCCTGGTTACATGACTCATAATCACTTTCTTTTTTCAGATATCTATGGGTGTTGTGACCTTCTCGAGTTGTGAAGAGGATGAGGATGATGGAGACTTTGAAGGCTCTGATGATGATGATGATTATGCCCCCAGTTCTGGGCCAGTTGTTACCCCCAGGCTGAGCAGGAGAACCCGTGCTTCCACTAGAGGAGCTATGCCTAGTTCAGAGGCTGCTAGACCTCGTCCATCTCCCAATTCATCCAGCAGTCAAGGAGATGTAGTACCAAGTCATGTTATAAAGTATCCTGGGCTTTTCATTCATCATAGGACTGTTGCTGGCCTGGTTGAGCATACCTTCCGTCCTACAACTGATCCTTCCATTTCTTATACAGATGGATGTACTCATGTAAGTTATCTCAACATTCTTTCTTCGGTTTACACCTGTATCTAGATTCTTAACTCTTTTATTCACCCAGGTTCCTATCGATGAGGTCTCATGACTATCATCATACTTTCAGGCCAGTAAGGCTCATCTGGTAGAGACCTGTGACAAATGGAGGCAGGCTCATAGCTTTTCTTACAAGATGGTTACTGAGTTAAAGGCTCAGCTTGCAGCATTAGATATTCCAACTGAGGGAGCTGGTGGAGCTCAGACTAGTAAGCAGCATGCTGGCGGTGAGACTGAGAGTCAGCCAGTAGATGGTGATGAGGAGGACTCTGAGGAGTCTGAGAAGGAAGAGGAGGACGAGTAGATGTCCTTGTTTCATCATTTGAACTTGTTGTTCTTCCCGAACATTGGCATGTACCTATATTTTATACTCTTGATGCAAGTATGTGGATGTATGCATGATTATTTAACATTATATGTGCATCTATGTATGTTTCCTATACTATGATGTATGTAAGCTTACATGATTTTGTGAATTTATGTATGAATGTTGTGAATGGAATCCTCCTAGAACTCCAAAAATCTATGTCGATCATCGAGTCGTTGAAAGGAATCGACCAAGGCCTAACGCCACTAAGGGAAGTGGCATTTGACACCAATGCCACAAAGGGACTAGCGTTTGGTGGCAACGCCACTCTCCAACTAACGTTGGTGCAAAACGCCAGTCCTTTGTCTCTTGGGCTTTTCTCCATCATTTTTCACTCTGTTTTGACTTCTTTTCAAACCAGGACTTCCCCAGACTTCGTGGTTTATAAATAGAACCTTCTAGGGTAGCTTTAAACCATTAGAAAACATCAAGCACCCTTTGGAAGTTCAAAGATGTTCCGGAAGTCTGCAAACACACTTTGAAAACATCTAGGAAGCATGGAAACTGAAACCTGGAATTTCTTAGACCAATACCACCTAGCGGATTTCAGAGCTTTCCTAAATTTCCCATTCGACATCAAACTCCTTCATGCAGCTGCAGAATGCTAGAGTATCAAACATCATATCTTTCGGTTCAACGGAGTGGAACTATGCCCCCTGTTTGAAGAATTTGAAGGTATTCCCAATAAGTTACACAGCTCTAATGCACCTCTAGCATTGCCTTCTGCTTATAATCAAACTCCAGAATCCCTAGTTGGTTTCTTTGGAGTAACTCTAGGTCAGATACTTTCAGGGATTGAAGATCAATCTCTCCTGACTCAACCCTTATTAGAATTGGGGAGTTCTAAGCCAAAGAATAGTAGGTCTTGGTAAAGGATTGCTAGTTTCTACCTTTATGCCCAATTCTTGCTAGTTTCTACTGAAGGCAGAGGTAATTTCTAGATTGCTCATGTTCTAGAACAGGTTGAAAGCGGCCATAACCCCTTCCCTATCATCTTGGCTGAGACCATTGTCGGTTTAGACTCTACCAAGCATACTCAACGCCTTCGAGGCAACCCATTACTCTTTCAGGTATGCATCCCTTATCTCTCTTCTATGTTCCTTTCCATTAATCTTGACTGACTCATTCCGACATCCCTTTTACCAAATCTAGTTGAAGGAAAAGCTAGGCATATTGATGCCCTCAGCAAACCCTACAACTTACAGGACTTGACAATTCCAATCTAGAGGACATGTCTTATCCAAGACTGAACGTGCTACATTAGAGGTTTCTAGTGGTTGGACTAACTTTCTCCTGTCCAGGAATGAGGAGTTGATCTATTGGCATTGTCCATGGTGGAAATTAGGCTTCGTCACTACATCTGTGATAGAAAACTGTGTGCAGATTGCTAGCTTTGGTACTATCACCTTCTATACCCCATCCAGAGTATGCAGTCAGTATAGCAAGGTTTAAAGAATACTGCATCCTGTTCCATCCTTTACTTCTTATGCTATTACTCCATTCTCTTTTAGGGAAATCCATTCTCGCTGGGCTAGTAGATATTTCGCAAGGAATCTGAGCTTTACCCAAGGATCTACTTTTGATGATGAATACAAGGCTTGGGTTGATCTGGTAAGTGCTACTGTTAATCTGTTCATATTTTACAAGTATAGATCTCATGGCATGGTTTTATTTGTAGGCTAAGCTGTTTGATGATGAAGGCTAAGGTGCTGACCTGTATGTTACAAGCAACAGAAATAATGCAAAAAGAGCAAGAGAGGATGCAAGGAAGGAAATGAATGCAAGTTTTGATAACATTAAGTGGCTAAAGAAACACAAGAAGAACTAGGTCTCATAACCATTTCATTTATTCATGCAATGTTTTAGCTTTTTAGTTATGCAGACACAGAATCAAATACTATTATGAGAAAGTTTGACACTTTTCTTTTGCAAAAGGTTCATTTTATTAATATTAGCGCAATAAGCGTACTTTAGCTTTTACATTTGATATTACTACTTCCTTACTTTCTTCTCTCATTGCCTTAATTTTTGCCTAGACTGCCTATTTGTGAGGTTTTCACCCTAGCAGGCCTTTTGCCCTAATTTTTGCCTAGAATGCCTTTTTTTACAAGGTTTTCATTCTAGCAGGCTCCTTTACTTTTGCATAAGCTGCCTAGATGGGTTTTCAGCTCATCGGGATTTATTATTTTCACTCATTTTTCTAAAGGTAGTATTTCTTAAGACGATCAACGTTTATGGGTTGCTCAAACTCATTCCCTTCTAGATCTAAAATCTTGATAGCCCCCTTAGACATGATCTTCTTGACCAGATACAGGCCTTCCCAATTTGGCTTGAACTTCCCTTGAGGATCAAATGTAATGGGCCTTGCCTGTTTCAACACCCAATCTCCCTCTTTGATTGGCCTAACTCTGACTCCCTTGTTAAAGGCCCTTACTATTCTCTGTTGATACACTTGTGTATGATGGAGAGTTTTCTTCCTCCTTTCCTCTAAAGATAACAGCTACTTGTACCTTGCGTCAGCCCATTGTACCTCAAGAATTTGAGCTTCTAGTAACCACTCTTAGTGATTGAACTTGAGATTCAATTGTCATCACTGCTTCTCCTCCAAACACCAATGAATATGGTGTTTCCCCTATTGCACTTCGTATGGTTGTATTATAACCCATGATTATAAAAGGTAGTTTATCTGCCCAATCCTTTTAGGTCTTCACCATTTTGGCCAAGATCTTCTTAGTAGTCTTGTTAGCTGCTTCAACTGCTTCGTTAGCTTGTGGCCTATAGGGCGAGGACTTGTGATGCTCAATCCTTTCCTTTTCTAGCATATATGCAGTTTCTCCCTGGAATTGCACACCATCCAAATTGGTTAATGAGCTTCTTATTGATAAACTTAGCCATACCCTTTGCTGTGACAGTTGGCAGTGAGATGGCTTCCACATACCTCGAAAAGTATTCAATGACCACTATGATGTACTTATGACTGTTGGAAGCTGTTGGTTTTATCTCCCCGATGATGCCTATTCCCCAAACTGAGAATTGCCAAGGAGACGTTAAATTGTGATGCTCGGTTGGTGGCAAATGTATCTTATTCCCATGCAACTGACACTCATGGCATTTTCTGACCATGTTGATACAATCTCTATCCATTTTATCCCAGTAGAGCCCCTACCGGACTATCTTCTTCACTAAAGTATGCCCGCTCATGTGAGGTTCACACACTCCTGCATGAATCTCTTTCATGACTTCTTTCGTTTCATATTGATCAAACATCGAAGTAGTATTCCATTCAAAGCCCTCCTGTAGAGTACTATTCCCTCGTGGTAAGTGTAACTTCTCGAGCTGATTCTTAAGGCATGTTTCTGCTTCCCATTGGCTCCTTCTGGATATTCCCTCTTCTCTAGAAATTTCAAGATCTTATAGAACCACAACTTCTCATTTGGCCCATTCACAATCATTACCCGTTCTCCTTGGTAGCAAGGAATTCTGGCTTTACACATCTCTAGGATTGTCCCACATGGATGCCAAAGTTGCCAAAGCGTCTTTCATCTGATTCTCCTCCCTTGGCAGGTGTGCGAAGGTGTAGTTAGAAATACTCAGGGTGATCATTTAGATGTACTCTACATAAGGCTTCAGTTTCTCATCTTTTACTTCCCAGTTTTCTGAAGCTTGATTAATGATCAACATTGAATCTCCATATACTGTAAGGTTCTTGACACCTGCTATTTGGCTTCTTCCATCCCGAAGACACATGCTTTATATTCAGCCATGTTATTAGTGACTTTGAAGTCTAACTTCTTAGCTAAAGGAATACTTTCACCTTCAGGCGTGATTAAAATTGCCCCCACTCCAGCTCCTTTGTGGTTCACTGCTCCGTGAAAGTATAGCTTCCATCCATCCACTTCTTTTAGATTAAGCGACTCATCTGGGAACTCATACTCCCATGTTTCTTGGCCTTCTAAATGGATTAAGAGCCATAAACTCTGCTACTACTCTCCCGTTGATAGTTTTCTTGGTTAAGTACTATATGTCAAACTCAGTCAACAACACCAGCCACTTGGCAAGTTTCCCTATTAGCACCGGCGCTTCATACAGGTATTGTAGCGGATCAACTTTCGCTACAGCTTGAACCTAATAAGACTGATAGTAGTGCCTTAACTTCATGTTGTCCATATTACTGCCAAGTAAGTCTTTTGAACAATGTCATATTTTGCTTCATAAGGTAACAACTTCCTACTAAGGTAGTAGATAGCATGTTCTATTCCATCTTCATTTTCTTAAGCAACCATTGCTCCTATAGCATCATCTTCCAAGGCCAAAGTACAATATTAATGGTTTCCCTGCCCTTGGAGGTCGAAGGACAGGTGGATTCATTAAGTACTGCTTGATCGTGTCAAATGCTATCTGACATTGGTCATCCCATTCATTCTTCTGACCCTTTTTGAGTAACTTGAAAATGGGCTCACAGATCGTAGTTAATCTGGAGATGAACCTGCTGATGTACTGAATCTTCCCTAGGAATCCTCTGACCTCTTTCTCAGTCTTCAAAATTGGCATCTCTTGAATTGATTTTACCTTGTCTGGATCCACCTCAATCCCTTTCTGACTCATAATGTGTCTCAAGAGTTTTTCTAAAGTTACCCCGAAGATACACTTCTTTGGGTTAAGTCTGAGGTTGTACTTCTCAAATCGTTCCAAGAATCGATCTAAGGCTTCAAAATGATCTTCCCTAGTTACTGACTTAACCATCATGTCATCCATATAAACTTCGATCTCCTTGTGCATCATGTCATGATATAAAGTTATGGCCATCCTTTGATAGGTTGCCCCCGCATTCTTGAGTCCAAAAGGCATGACCTTGTAGTAGTAAACACCCTATTCTATGATGAAGGCTGTCTTGATCTTGTCTACTAGTGCCATCATTATCTGGTTATAGCCAGTAAAGCCATCCATAAAGGTATACATAGCGCTCACAACTGCACTATTAATCAAAATATCAATGTGAGGTAAGGGGAAATCATCCTTTGGCGATGCTTTATTCAGATCCCTGTAGTCTACACACATCCTGACCCTTCCATCCTTGTTGGCGACTAGGACTATGTTGGCCAACCATTCTAGGTAAGTGACAACCTCCAAGAACCTGGCCTTGATATGTTTTTTGACTTCCTCTTTAATTAGCTTGGCCCATTCTGGTCTGAGTCTTCGAAGCTTCTATTTGATAGGCTTCTTGGTAGGATCTATAGGGATACGATGTTCGACGATCGTCCTGCCAATACCTGGCATGTCATCATAGGTCCATGCAAATACACCTTTTCTTTTATTTAATATTTTTCAAAATTCTCTCCTCATCAGTAGTAATATCAAATGCAAGAGTTATTTCCTTTGGTTGTTCTTTTGTGCCAATATTAATAGAATGTGTTTGCACAGAATTAATGTCAAAAATGCTTATGGTATGATCTATGCAATGCACAGTGCCAACAGGTAAAACATCACACAAGTAAGCGAAATTGGTGTTTATATCATTGACCTTAGAAAGAAAAACAGAATCATCCTCAAACAAATCGGATGTTATTACATCAGTTTCATAAAATAAATCAACTAAAGAGTTCTCTATGAACTCATCTAATTCAAAAATTATAGCAACATCCTTGGGGTCAATTAGCTCCTCTATCTTCATGTCCTGGATTCCTTCAAGCAGCATCTTCTCCACAGCATGCACATCCAGCAAGTATTTGAAGATCTCAAAACTAGGTACCTAAATCTTCCCAACATCCACAAGTTCAGCCTTTCCTAGGTAAATAGCACCACTTTCTGGGACAAAGAAATCTTCAAGAGTCTTGCCATCTTTAGCTATCTTCTCTCCTTTATAGCCCATGCCCTCTTTAGTTGTTTGCATCTTGAAGTCAGGCAACTGTGTGATACCCTATTGATTCCTCCCCAACCTTAATGCAGGCAGATAATCCATCTTCTTCATCATTTGGTTAAACGTAGGGTTTCCTGGTTCATCGAAGATACCCATAATCTGGAAGCCCATAGGTGCAATAATCCCTTGGGGATTAGCTTTCAGCACAGCAACTGATGTGGCAGGTTCAGCCGAAATGGTCAGGACCTCATTCTGGTAAGGAAACTTGATCTTTTGCTGAACTATGGATGGTACCCCTCCTAGAGCATGGAACCAAGGTCGACCAAGAAGGACATCAAATGTCATAGAAATGTCCAACATAGTGAATTCAACTTTTGAAACAATAGGACTAGTTTTAACCTTTACAGTAAATGTGCCTTTAACCGCCCTTTTGGAGTCATCATAAGCCTGAATAACTAAGTTAGATGGCTTCAAATTTTCTCTAGTTATTCCCATCTTAGAAAGAAGCTTAGACGAGTAGACATTAATGGATGAACCATCATCAACCATGACACAAGAAGTTCTTTTCCCATTCACTTCAGCTGCAATAAATAAGGCTTTGTTGTGATCCCTTCCTTCTAAAGGTAAGTCTTCATCAGAGAATGTTATCTCCCCTTTCTTCCTCTTAGTTATGAGCCTTATCACTTCATATAGAGTAGTGGTCTCAGGAACTGGTATCTGAGTCAACGCCTTAACTAATGCCCTCCTATGAGACTCAGAGGAAACAAGCAAGTCCCATATGCTTGCATTAGTCTTGGTCTTCTTGAGTTGCTCAGTTACAATATCTGTCGAGGCAGCTTCCTCCACCACCCCTTTCTCAGGTTCTTTGTCAACCTCCTTTTACTTGCCCAAATCCTTCCTTTGAAAATCTCTCCCACTTCTAGTAACCAAAGCGGGTTCAGAATCGACAATTTGCATCACATTGTCGATTTTAAGTTCATCTTCATCTGAATTATACCAAGCATCAAACTTGAAACAATCTTTTATCTTCCCATCTTTCCTAGTCTGAATCACATAGGAATTAACCTCATCCATTGGGAATGGGATTTTTTTTCGATCTTATCATATAAGGCACGAATATCCTGCTCAATACCGGTTGGCACATCTTCCTTGTCTAGGAACTTTTGCCAACCATCAGCTCTGTCCTAATCTTTCATATGCTCACCCCTGTTCTTGGGCCATGGTGTGTTTTATCATAGGTGTCAAACTCTGGACCTCGGGTTGGTTCAATCTCAGCAAGAGGAACTACAGGTGGTGGATGCTTTCGGAATAGGACTTTAAAGTCAAACTTGCCCGAAGGTCGGCCCAAGAGATCCTCCACATACTCCTGCTTCTATTTAGGTACATCATGCATATCTTGAAAGGAATCCCACACCTTTTTGAGAGCTTCCTCTTCTTCAGCCGAATCATAATCAATAGAACCCCATACTTCATCTAAATCTTCATCAGTGAAAGAGGCCCATACTTCACCTTCAATCACTCCTAAGTCAATGTAGCCAATTTTATTTGGTGGAGGAAAATTGTTGTAGGTAGGCAATGGGTTATTTTTAGTGCTTGGTTTCTTAGAATGAGGTTCCATGACTTTCCCTTCATCTATAAGGTCTTGGATGGAGTGTTTGAGCTTAATGCAGTTGTCAGTTGAATGGTCTTGCAACTGGAGGAAGCGGTAGAAGCTGTTTGGGTTATATAATGGTGAGGTAATGTTTGGTGGGTTTCTGGCCGGTTCGGGTTTTAGCAAGCCTTCTCTTTTGAGCCATTCAAAGACTTTGGACAAGGGCTTTTTGAAATTGGAAAATCTATGGTTGGTTTTGACTGTTTTGAATTCCACAACCTTAGTAGATTGTGTATGAACACGGCTTGAGCTTGCCTTGGTAGTCTTCTTCTTTTTAGACTCAATCTCTTCAACCTGGTGCTCGTCATCATAGATCTCTACAAAATTCCTTGGATTCATCAACTGAATCTTCTCAACCCATGTAGAATGCACATTCCTGGCAATAATTTTGACTTGGTCCCTTTCTGTAGGCTTGTTGGGCATTAAAGCAGCCTTGTTTCTCCATCTGATCAAGAACTCAGAAAACGTCTTTCCATCTTTCTGCTTAGTCATCTCTAAGTCCCTCAAGGAAACTTCCAGGGTAGCATTGTAAGAGAACTGACCCCTAAAAGCTTCATTAAGAGTCTTTTAGGCGGATTTAGTACTAGTTGGCAAGGCATGATACCAATCAGAAGGTACAGCCTCCAAAGTCAAAGGGAACAAACCCAATTTCTACTCAACAGTGAGAGTGGTGGCTAACATGATGGTGATGTATTGCTTCAAATGCAGGTTGGGATCGCCCGACCCATTGAACTTAGTAACATCAGGCATCTTGAACTTAGGAGGGAGTCCAATTATGCCATAGAGACCTAGGTTATCAAAGTCAAAGTCTTGGTCCTTTCCCCTTACCATTTCCTGGAGCTTCTCCATCTTCTTAGTAAGAGCTTCAAGGGCCTCATTATCAGGATTTTTCTCAGTCTAATCATCACTACTACTAGTTTCCCATTCTTCATCCCTTTCTTTCAAGGCTTTTTTTATGACATTGTCCATCATGTCTTGCATAGTTTTCAAAGCATCTTCACTTAATCCAGCCATGGCATTTGAGGAAGTTGGAGTCTTTGGAGTGTGTTGACGTGTGTTGTGAATAAGGTGTCTAGCTTTTCTTGTCCAAGGAGTACTAGGAGGATCTATATTGCTACAAAATAGAGGGTTAGCATGCTATGACATGTGTTTGCAAAGATGCATGTATGCATGAATTCAGGCAATACATAGGGACACAAGTAGCAAACATTAGTCAAACACAAATACTACCAAGTGGTAGACCTTCCAACGTTATTTCTCCCACACACATATTCATTTGGCCAGTCAATATTCCTAGGAATTGGTTTGGGCTGTCGCATCAACAGGGGATGCTATTGCTGACGTAGTATGCACGTTTGCATACATAAGAAGCTCTCAACATACAAACCAAACAATAAGTCATTGTCATGTCCCTATCCCATGTCTTTGCTCTTGACGAGTCCTTAACATTTCTTATATTCCAGGGCCATTTTAGCATCAGTCAAGTACGATAGACCAACGCATCAACATCCCTTACACACAAGTAGTAATCAAGGTCACTCTTCTCAAATCCTAATTGATCCCATGCTGTAGGGCCGCATTAGTCAGGTATAATTAGACTAACAATCGACACCCCCATGGGTAGCAATTAGATGTTTAATTCAAGGGCAATAACACTAGACCAGGTCAAATCAATGGCTTCATGGCATCACATAACAAAGCAATCATTTGGTAAGTCCTAGAGGAAGTTGCTATGGTTATTACATGGCTTCGATCAGGTTCGACTAAAAGAAGGTTCCCATAGAAGGTGAACTCTCATTAACCATCTCCCTCTTTCAAAAAAGGTTAGAGTGAAGGTAGGACATTCAGCTCAGAATTTCCCATTAACTATCACTTATTAACCATAATAAAGATGGTAAGCAATAGTAGGACAATTCAATCTATGAGTGGTAGTCACTAGTTTCGCCTCCTATAAAGAACTCTTGTAAATCATAGGCGACTTGACCAATGGTACCCGTGAGGTAGGGTGTTTTAATGCAAGAGTAAATGCAAATGAATTAGAGTTTAGGATAATAAAAAGAATATTGTTAGAATCACTTGAATTATAAGTCTATCTGCCAAAGTTCCCTAGTGGAGTCACCAAACTGCAGACAATGAGGTTTTGCCTCAGAGCTTGAACCATGACTAGCAACTGTGACACTCTGTGTTCAGCTGCGGGACTGAAGTGGTAGTTGCCACCCGAATCGCCATCGGGAATGTCTTACAAGGTGTACATCCCAATTCCTCTTAAGAATATAAAGGATGCATTGACCCTAGAGATTCAAGGATCGGACTTATCAATTCCCAGACGTGATTCTTTACCCAATACTCCTAGTATTATGCCTACCTTCACTCTTTCTAACAAAGTAGTAAAACACATAACAATTTATGACCTACTTTTTACATATACACATGCAATGGTGAGTTTCTATTAACAAACAAGAGTTAATTTTAAGGATTACCAACCATTAATTAGGGTTAATTTACATGCAAAAAAGTCATATTAAGCACATAACACATAAACACAGCAACAAAACCTAGGGTTTCTACCATTTTAGACCTAAATTATTACCAAATAGACATTATTTACTAATTTCATGCATAAACACATCTAAACAATCACCACAGAAAGTTCAAAAGCTTACCTCATCGCTGCATTCCATATGAAAGCTACTGGATACTTATTTTCAAACTTGCAAAACCACATATTTTGACAAAACAGAACCTCGGGAATCCAAAGAAGTAGCAACGCCACTTCAGGGATTGGCGTTTGGGCCCAACGCCACTTACCCATAGGCATTTTGGCCTAACACCACTTCTACTTGTGGCGTTGGTGACTAGACAGACAGCAAAAGATGCAATTTGATAGAAAATAGGGTTTTCGGGTTTACCAGGCTCCAAAAATTCACATACAGAGATGAAAATACACAAAATAATCACCAAAACATACAAAAATTCATGAAACATGGTAAAATAACCTAGATCTAATCATGGCATGCATAAAACACAATAAAAACACAAACTTTGCAAATAAAACATTCAAAGACTCAACCTTTATGCATAAAACATGCAAAAGACGCAAACTTTCTTACCAAATCTGCAAAAAGACACAAGCTTTTATGAATGAAACGTTTAAGCAATGCCATTTTATATATCAACATAAAACAACTTTAAACATCGAAACACTCAAAGATGACCACTTTTAATTCTAAAATATTAAAAAAACAACTTTCATGCTTAAAACTCAAAAAGAAACAATTTTATGTATTTAAAACAAGTTCATGACAATTAAATGATTTAGGTCTGAAATATAATACACCAAAACATGCAAAGAAAACAACTTTTCATAACAAAATGTAAAAAGGGTGCAATCTTTAAGCATTAAAACTCAAAAGACATGATTTTTAGGCAAAAGAAGCAAACTTTATGAACAAGAAATGATTTTTATTCAATTAATCATAAAAAGAAAAGATTTTTGCATATGAAAACATGTTAACAAGATCAAATAATGCAGATCTGGAATAAAACACAAAGAAACTTGCAACTTTAAGCAATTATGAAGCACGAACATGGCTTATAATAATATTTTAACAAAAGAAACATACAAAAACATTAATCAAACGTGAAAATAGAAAATTACAGCAACATATCATCACAATTAACATGTTCACAACATTCAAATCATGGAAAGATGCATAGAAATAATGAAAAAAACCAAGAAAAGTACCTTACCTGTCAAGGAATTGGCTTGGAAGTGCATGATAACCCTCAAATCTTGTTTGAGTGACTTTAGTGTTGCTTTTTGTTGATTAATGGCTGCTGGAATTTGCTTCAATGGATTAAGAACTCTTTGAATGCAAAAGATGGAAGCTTTTATGAGGATTTTATGTTTGTAATGTGAAAAGTGTAGTGTCTCTTGGCAATCAAGTGAATTCAGAGCTTTGATATAGAAAAGCAAACCCTAAATTCATGTCAACAGCTACCTTTCCTCTAAAGCCTAGTTTTAGACCGGTATTTACACCTGATTTAGCTTAAAATCTAAGCTAGGGTTACCACAATCAGTTTCCTACTAAAAAACCATGACTTGAGCCTAAAGTAAAAGATTTTTTGGACAAAAATAGCCCTCCAGCACTTTGGGACGCGTGTGCGACTCATACGGGTCATTACGGGCCAAAACAGCCTGAAAATGGACTTTTTACTGCTAAAAATGACTGATTGGCGTTGGGGGCCCAACGACAGTCTTCATTGTGGCGTTGAGCCCAATACCAGTCATATAGGTGTCGTTGGGCCCAACTCCACTACGAAGAGTGGCGTTGGGCCCGATTCCACTCAGAAGGGTGTTGGGCCCTTTTGGACCTTCAAACGTTTGATTTTGTAAAAACTTAAAACTGAGAAATGTGTGGAATGGCCTCAACTATCAACCAGTAAAATTTCAAGTCATTTGGACACTTGTAGAAAACATTATGATGAAAATCGTCTAAGAAATGCATTGTTTATGCTCAAAACCGGATTTTGGAGAAAAACGTGCTATGCAAGCTAAGAAAACACTCAAAGTGAAGAAAATATAATCTCTAAAAAGCAACGCCAACTCAATTCATGCTACTTAGAACGTGAACAATCATCACTGGGCCTTCGAGCTGCTTCCGTATTCCTGTGTCAAAAATTAGGTGTTAACAATATGTGTAATAGGTTAATTGAGTTTACTTTTAGTGTGTAATAAGAAAAAAAAATTGAAAATTTGTATGTTTAATACGTTAATTTTAAAGTTTATAGGTGAAATAGGACAAAGATAAAAAATTTGGGTCTCAAACTATATATTCATCCTAATCCCATTCCTTTGCACGGATTTGACACTATGCATTATTCACTTTCCATCAAAGCATTTAGCAAAAAAATATAATAAATAAAAAATAAAATTCCAACTTCTGACATTTGGAAAAGAAAAATGTGATCACGTGGCAATGAGCGACCAATTCGTAAATCAAACATATCATTCATTAAGAAGAAGATTTTTTTTTTGGCACAAATGGTACAAATAAACCTCACTTGACTCTTAAACCTTAAAGACCTCATTTTGATCCTAAAATTTTAAAAATAATCTAAATATACCTTTGCCTGTAATAAAAATTACCAAAACCTAACATCTTCATAAAATATGATTCATTAGTGTGTGATCCACGCATTAATAACGGTAAAAAAAATAATTATTGTAATTAAAAGAATGATTTTACTTATACTAGTTAGTTATATTCTTACAATAATGTTGTTATTAATGCAAAAACCACATTCCAATATATTCCTTTTATAGAATTAGGGGTATTTGTGTACTATTTTTAAATTTTAAGAACCAAATAAGAAATTAAACTTTAGGGGTTTTGAGTGACATTTAGGTTATAGTTTAAGGGTTTATTTATACCTTTTGCCTTCTGTTTTTAACAATAAGAAGAATTCTTTTTTTGATAGGTATTACATACAGTGGTATCCCAAGGCATTTAGACCCAGACTATATGGTCCATTTGAGCTCCTTTTCCTCTCCTAGGGAAGGCGAGACTCAAACCCGAGAGCTCTCCCTGAAACAATAAAGAAGTTAATTGAATAATGTACTAGCTAGTAAGGATACCTAACATAGTTAACATTGCATAATCTCATTTTCTTAAATTCATATTAGATCTAAATATCCTTTTTTCTTTTTGATTGATGGTCCACCATAGTTTTGGGCTTTAGCAGGCCCAGCGCGCTCCACTTAACGGCAGAATAAGGAGACGAGGCATGCCAGGTTCCACCCACCCTCACTGCTATATAAGCTAAACAGGACCCTCCAGACCAGGTAATTGATCTCTTGCAAACCCTACATACTTCACCTTAGCATTGGACTGACTTAGGCATCGGAGGGTTCACGGGGATCCCACCCCACCTCTGAGGCTCTCTATTGACTGTGCAGGGAGAAGACTTGCTGGTGAACCACAGCCAGCCCAGGAGGAGCAGGAGACAATCCATCATTGGTGCAGTGAAAGTTAGGACCGAAAGCGATGAGTACACAAGGTGGAGGAACTTCGGCCACCGGCGTTAGCTCCACAGCAGGAATAACCCACACAATCATAGGACTGGCCAACACCACCTTTATGCAGTCAGACACCGAAGTTGCAGGCTCGTTTAGCAACACAAGTACACCAGTTACCCCAACCGGAACCGAGTCCACTTGGCCGACTAGCACAATGGCGGGAGTAGGAGGAAGTCAGGTGACTAGTGGTGGCCGATTGCCATTCTTTTAGCATGGAACTTTTACTAGTTTCTCTGGTGTAGAGAGCTCCCCATCCATCCCAGTTTTGAACCGAACGTTATTCACACCACCCACGACCAGAGTCAGGCAACCTATTCACATACAACCTTCTCCACCTGAAGCAATCCAAGCAATTACCCCTGTCGCTCCGCATACAATGGACCTCCTCAGTACCCTTAGCAACCCTATAGTAAACAAGGTCCTCGAAGAGTTGATGGCTTTAGTAAAGGCCAGAGCATCGCTAGTAACCACGGTCGACACGCCGACCCAGCATGAAAATTCATTTCAGCCCCCCACACAAGGAGGAGACGGTCCACGAGCGACAGCTAAAGAGATGGTTGATCTCACTAAGGAAGGGCCCAAAGAGGCAAATGGGGGATACCCAGATCAGGGGAAGAGTAAGGGAAAGGAAGATGAGGCAGATTCATCGGCACCTCTTCCAGTTAAAAAGAGAGCTCCAGGAGTCTCTGAGCAAGGCCCAGAATGAGACCTGGACCGCAGGATGATGGACATGCTTAGGAAATTCAAAAGGGGGGAGTACGAAGAGGACTGCCTAGGCGAAACCATGAGTCCGTTAAGCTGGCACATATAAATAGAGATCTTGCCAGACAAGCTGAAGATGCCAAAGATGAAGAGCTTTGATGGTCAGGGAACCCTAAAGAGCACATAGCAAAATTCAGAACAGTAATGTCATTGCAACAGGGTGTGAACGATGCCACACTTTACCGGGTGTTCCCAACAACCTTATCAGGGTCTGCCCAGCAATGGTTCCTGAAGATAGAAGGCGGGTCCATAACATGCTTTGATGACCTGGCATCAGCTTTCAGAACCAGATATTTGACAAACATACCACCTACCAAGAAGTCAGGCGATTTGCATAGGTGCATCTAGAGAGAGGGGGAGAGCCTGAGAAGTTAGGTTGAAAGATTCAATAGAGAGGCGATGCTGGTGGATAAACTCAATGCCGAGACGGCCGCTGAACCCCTCAGGGAAGGAACAACTTTCCCAAAGCTCCAGGAGAAGCTGGCCACGCTAAAACCCACCTCTTTTCTGGAACTAATGTCGAAGGCACAAAAATACGCCGATCTGGATGAGGTATTAAGAATGGACGGAAAAGACCTGGATAGGGGGAAAAGCGACAGGCTCGAGAGAAACGAAAGAAGAGAGACTAGGAGAGAAATCCCAAGGGAGCATCACCCCTGACCCAGGGATAGAGGAAGCTTCACCCCACTCAATACCACAAGGGCGAACATCCTCATATGGATCAAGGAAAATGGGGAGCAGTACCAGAGACCCAGGCAGCTCAATCCCAGCTCAGCCCCCATGAAAGACAGAAATAAGTATTGTAGGTTCCACGGTAATGTAGGCCATGAAACTGAGACTTGTCGCGATTTGAAGAGAGAAATTGAGAGGCTAATTCAGAATGGGAAGTTGAGAAGATTCGTTGGAGGAGGAGAAAAGAAGGGGTGAGACAGGCAGGAAGGAGAAGCTAGGGAAGGAGAAAGGAGAAAGCAGGCCAAGACTGAAGAGGAGGATGACTTAGTAGTGATTCATGTGATTGTAGGCGGAGAACCAACCAACAACTCGGTAAGAAAGAGACAGAGGAAGGAAATGCTGAACATAGGTGAAGCTAATAGGCATTCGCAAGCCGTTAATTTTGGCATAGAAGATGGCAAGCACGTGACAGGACCCCACAATGAAGCCCTAGTGGTTAATGTTGTATTTTGTAAGTTCTTGGTCAAGCGGATCCTGGTGGATGAAGGGAGCGCTGTCAACATATTGACTCTAGAGGCCTTTAAGGTCATGAAGGGAGCAGTAACCGACCTCAAACAGATGACAAAACCTCTGGTGGGTTTGGGGGCTACGCCAATACAGCCCGTGGGCACTATAGCGCTCAACATGGAAGTAGGGGATAAAATGGAAGGACCGACTAAGAAAATCACAGCGCTGTTTAATGTGGTGGACATGAAGCTGGCATACAACGCCATTTTGGGAAGACCATTCTTATACGATACAGGAGCAGTTACAAGTATCAGGTACTTAAACATGAAAATGGTGACCCCTGAAGGAGTCGCAATAGTCAAGGGAAACCAAGAAATGGCTAAGCAATGTTACATGGTAGCAGAAGGAGGAGAGGCAGAAGTAATGTCCATAGAAGAAGTCCCCCGCGAGGAAGAGGAGAGGAAGTTAGAGCCAGTGGGGGAGACTTACCCTCTAGTCTTAAAGAACAGTGATAAGACGGTGAAGGCGGGTAGAGGCATGAAAGTGGATGTTGCAGAAAAGGT
>CANYLF010210444.1:0-13500 GCA_948193215.1 Bocquillonia castaneifolia
TATATATATATATATATATATATATATATATATATATATATATGTTTCGGTTCGGAGTTCGAAGGGTGTTATTCTTTGTTTCGATCGAGGTGCACGTTTAAGCAAGTAAGTTCACTAACTCATTTTAGTTATTTATACACAATTTTTAATGTTATTAATGTTAAATTCATGTTTGGATAACTTAGGTATTTGAATATGCATTATTTGGTAAATTAGGTTGGTGAATATGCATGTGCTGCTAGATTTAGGTTGGTGAATATTCATGTGCTGTTAGATTTAGTTTGGTTAATATGCATGCGCTGGTAGATTAGGTTTGTGAGATTTGTGATGATGAGTCTGGGTAATTTTTGGTAGGCCCAACATTTTGTGAAAGTATAGAAGTGTATTTTTTTTAATTTGCAGGAACAACCCCATTTAATGGGGAGATGAGTTTAGATATAGGGGAGACTCTGCCGAAATTTCAGTAGACTAAACGTTAGATTTATTTCTTAGGTTAGTGCCTATAGAGGACACAATTAAATCAATTTTGGTAGATTAAACGTTAGATTTATTTGTTAGGTTATAAACTTTAAATTAATTATAAATTTATTAAAAATTTTAACCGTTAATCCTATTGGAATGGTTGAGGATTTGAATAAGTTTAATTTTGAAGAATATAATGGTGTGTGTGTTGAATATATGAGTACACACACACACACATTTATTTTTATATTTAACTCATTGCACCATTTAAGTTTCATAATTAAACTTATTCAAAGAATCAACCATTCAATTGCATCCTCCTTGTGTTAGATATAAAATAGGTTAAAGACTATAGGTGAAATTAACAAAAAGAACTGAAATAAATTCATCTTTCGATTGCATCCTCCTTGCATCGAAAATTTTGAACTCCTAAAGTATATAAACTTTAAACTAATTATAAAATTTATTAAAAATTTGAATAGTTAATCCGATTGGAATGGTTGAGGCTTTCACTGATTTGAACCGTTAAAAATTTATTAAAAATTTGAACAACATTAATCATATTCAATTCACATCGTATTCATTCATCAAACCATTAGCTAGGCATGCATTTTAATGATAAAAAAGCGGAGCAAAAGTGATACTTCCATCAACCAACAAAGACGCGTTATGAGGGGATAAATCTTGTATTCTTGTTTATAGGGATTTTTTATATTCTTGTTTATACTTGGCTGCTTATCTGTTAAAGTGTAAATTCCCTTCTTTAACTATCTCAGCTGACTCCATTGTATGTAATCCCGTTTCTTTTCTCCTCTTGTAAGTTTTTGACCTTTTTTTGGGCCTCTTAATAAATCAACAACATTCATAAAAAAAAAAAAAAGAATCATTAATTTGGATACAATTTGGTTATTATATAAGTTAAGGCATTTGCAATTAAATTAATTTTGAAATCTGGGATAAAATTGAAATCAATCTAAAAACTTTGATTTCAATTGAAAAAATTAAAAAGTTTGACTATAATTGAAAAAATTAAAAAGATTTGAATTTTGTGTCAGTAATTTGGCCTTTATTTATTTACCTATTATTTGTTCTTCTTGTTAATATTTTTTTAATCTTTCTTTTTCTATCATGATTAATTATCAAGGTGCTTTTTTTTTCCCATTTCAAATTTATAATATAATAACGTTACTACTGCACAAAAGAAAAGAAAATAAATAAATAAAAGAACATTTGCAAGAGTAGTTTAGCAAGAATAAAAATTCTCCTTTATTAATGATTGTCTTTTGTTTGCTTTTTATTAAGGTTAAACTCCTACCGTATTTTTAATATGGTAGATGTTTTAATTCTTAGAATAGTTGAGAGATTTTTGTATTTTCTTAATTTTTTTAGGTATTAATTTGATATAGTCAACGCTTGAATTTAAATTTTGAATATAAAAAAAATGAAGGTATTAAAATTTCACTTATGGCAATTGAGTCTTTTTCATTAATTTTTTAAATTAAATTTCCTAATCATCCTTTATTAAGGAAGGTAACCGTATCTATATATCCAAATAAAATCTATCCAAATGGCTTTATTGATCTAAATAACAACTATTGAACCCTAAAATAGTAACCTCCAAACTCATTAATAACAAAATTTGTCAAAAATTTAGAACATCGATAAATCATCCATATTGACGAAACTTGATTAAATGAGTTGTTTTTTCCTATCTTTTGGTGAAGTCAATTGTTTGTAGGTGTTAAATATAGTTTTTACAAAGTATTATGTTAATTTTGTTATTGTATATAAGGAGTTAGAATAATGTTAAAACAATTTTTTTAATAGTTTGGCAAGGTTGAGCTCAAAATCGAGATCTTCACCCCCTACACACATGGGGTAGTACCAGTCCACCTAAGGTGGATTGGTATTTTAAAACAAATTAAATTTAATAAATATACAACCAAAAGAAATAATTTTAAATATACATTCATTGATATGCTAATTATCCGTCCCAACATAACTGCTTGAAAAATTAATTGGCATCATGCTGAAAATTATGGAATATCCATACCGAAAATTGTATCAAACAGTCTCGAATTATCAGATCGAATTTCAATACGGGAAGAATTATACCAACTCTAGTTTAAGGCTTATCGGAATACAACTATTAAACCTTAAAACACCTTAAAACAGAACGTCCAAACTCATTAATAACAAAAATTTATCAAAAATTTAGAACATCGATCAACAATAAATCATCCATATTGACAAAACTTAATCAAATGAGTTGTTTTTCTTATCTCTTGAAGTCAATTGTTTGTAGGTATTAAATATAGTTATTATTAAGAATTAGGTTAATTTTGTTATTGTATATAAGGAGTTAGAATAATTTTAAAAAAATTAAATTTAATAAAAATACAATCAAAAGAAATACATATAATCTTTATTGAGGTTGAGCATAAATATAATATGTAAAATTTAAAATATTCATTGACATATTTATTATCAGGCAAAGGTGCAAAAACACCATTAATGTTTAACTCAAAAACAGATAAGCCATCGAAGTAAAAAAAAAGGACATCTAACGACTGAAATATGTTTTTAAGGACTACTACCGGACATAACATCAACTTCATCCACCGTTAAAAATTGCTTGCCTGGTACATTTAAGGGACCCACATGTTTCCCTTTTTTTCTCTCTTCCTGAACTGAGTTCTTAATTTTATGAATACACAGTTGCAAAGCTTTCACACGGTGCCTTTTCTTTTCTTGATTTGCTCCATTAATTTTTAATTGGACTTCACAATGCAAATGAAAAAAAGTACCAGATAGAGAATGAGAAACCCAACCTTGTACCTTCCATGTTCCAACCATTAATTGTTCTTCCCAGAAATCAACACAAGTTCAAGAAACAAAAATATAAAGCTAACTTGTACAAAAAAGAAAGGTAAAAGTAAAGATGATTACAGATGTAGACACTCATCTTTACTCTCTCTGACTGACTATACTTCCTCAATACAAAACCACTCCATGCTCCAATTACACACTGCCATATAACACTTAAGTTCTATATTATTTTCCAGTAGTGACCGATGTAAACTTCTCCACATCAAGGTCTATTTTGTCATAAACCACTCCTTCCCAACTATTATGCTCTCCAAAAATCACTGCTTTTTTGCGAAACCACCAAGATGACACCGTCTTTCGTTACGGCATTTCCATCTGCGCCCATTAAATCCTCCATTAATAACACCATCCTCGCTTCGCCATTGTCAGCATCGACCTTAGACATCTTCCCCGTGTTAGACTGGACAACGAGCTGAGTAAGTACCCCTTTCTAACTAAACTTTGAGCTTTGATAAACTGGGTGTTGTGTAAAGAGAGGAGATCTGGAAAAAATCAATGCCTTTCCTTTACCGTTGACCTTCCAAATGAAGTTTCCGTCGAAACTACCAAAATAATTGGTTAGTAGGTGATGGACCCGCAATACACCCACTTGAACTAGGTCCATTAGTAAACTGCTACTACTTCAGGATTATTCTACGTAGGAGACTAGGGGACACGTGCCGCACATACAGGCTGGCATCCCTGGAAACCCTAAATTCTTGTTATGCTATAAAAGGAACAGTACAAGGTCAGCAAATGTAATTCTATTCTTCTAAACCCTAGAAAAACCCTTCTATTTTTTTTTTGAGGTGTCCCTTTCTGACTTTGGCATCAGAGTGCCATCGGGACATCACTGTCCCGTTGTGCTCTAACTTGTGTTTGCTTGTAGATACCCACATATCCAAGAGACCGGAAGATAGCCGGTCTGTAGATACCCGCACATCCAATAGACCCGCAGATAGCTGATCCTAGACTATGGTGGCTACAGAACCATCATTTGGTGCGGTGAGCATGAAATGAATAACGCTACCAGAGGAGAAACCACAGAAAGGGTACCGGTTTCAGTACCACCACCACCACCACCACCACCACCACCCTTGGTACCTGGTGTTAACCCAACAATCTACCACACACAATCCAAAAGACTGTGAGATTTTTCCTTTTTTGATTGGACACCCACACCACCGTCCACAGTGGTGAACCCCTTTATAAATCCACAAAACCCAAACACTAACTTACCCTCTTACAGCCAAACACCACAACCCAGCCGTTTCGCTAAGGTTGGGCCAATACATATGCAGTCATTTTCCGGTGATACCAATACAAGGACGCCCCAACAATATGTCCCCTAACCAGTCCCAGATCCAAACGCTATTTGGCAATCCACAATGACCGGCGTCATGCAGAAGATGACCAGCCTTTTCCAGGCAAGAATGATGGCTGCCATAGAGCAGATCCAAAACACCCAACCAGAAACTTATCTTCAATACCCATTTCACCCAGATCTACACCATACAACACCCCCAACCAACTATGTCTCTACTTCCACCCAACCAAGCCCAGTCCCTCGTGAGACAGAGAAGGTGGACGAATCTGAGGTGGTGGGAAAATCCCCCAGGAAAGAGAAGGAACACGAAGAGGAAGGGGCAGTGGAGCAGAAGGTTTTGGGTATCTTCCAAAGGCTCAAGAGGGGAGATTTTGATGAAGAATCCCTTATGGATGGCGGCTCACCATTGGCACCGAAAATTCTATTAGAGCAGCTACCTAATAAGATTCGCACTCCTAAGATGGACCAGTTCGATGGGTCGGGAGACCCAAAAGAACATATTGCAAAGTTCAACACCATGATAGCGCTACAGCAGCGGGTAACCGACGCTGTCAAGTGTAGGGTTTTTCCTACAACCCTAAAGGGATCCGCACAACACTGGTACCTGCGGCTCCCTAGAGCTTCAATTCACTGTTTCAAAGACTTGGCAACTATCTTTAAATGCAGGTACCGCATAAATACACCGCCAGTTAAGAAAACTAGTGACCTAGTGAGATGCACGCAGAGGCCAGAAGAGCCGCTCAGGGAGTATATTCTCAGATTTAACAAGGAAGCAATGTTGATCGACAACTTAAATGTTGAGACTGCGGTAGAGGCACTTAGAAAGGGCACAACCTTTCGCCGGCTGCATGACAAGCTTGTAATAAAGAAACCCACCACTTTCAATGAAGCAATGGCCATAGTGCAGAAATGCGTGGATCTTGACGAAACTATCAGGGTGGACAAAAAGGAGACAGAGAAGAAGAAAGGTCAACCAGAGAGGAATGAAAGGTAGAAAGTAAAGCAGAATGAAAGAGAGCCTTATAGAAATCGCACTTTCTTCACTCCTCTCAACACGCGCAGGGAAGAAATCCTCATGTGGACAAAGGAGAATGGGGAAGAGATCCACCGCCCAAGGCCATTGAATCCAGAAAAAGATAAAAAGAGAGATCGGTAGAAGTACTGCAAGTATCACAAAGACCATGGTCATCAGACAGAGGACTGTCGAGACCTGAAATATGAAATTGAGCGGTTAGTACAGAAGGGCAAGTTGAATAAATTTGTTGGTGAATAAGAACAGAATAGAGAGAAAGAAGAACAAGAAGAGAAAGAAAACACGCAGAGCAAAAAGAAATTTGACCCTAAAAAGATCTACTATGTGATCACAGGGGGGAGCCCAATCATTGAGCCGGCAAGAAAGAAATAAAAAAAGCAGGTCATGATGGTGGAGTCAAGCCTGTCAGCGGTTTCATTTGACCATACGGATGTCACTCACGTAAAAGGACCACACAATGATGCGCTAGTGATCGACGCTATGGTGGGAGATTTCCTAGTTAAAAGGATGTTAGTAGATGAGGGAAGCATGGTCAATATAATAACAAAGAGAGCCTATGTCACAATAGGTGGTGAATTATCTACATTGAAGTCAGTCAAGAAGCCGCTTGTAGGGTTAGGAGGACTACCCATATAGCCAGTTGGAGTAGCAGAGCTGGAGATGCATTTTAGGGAGGAATGAGGGCCAACTATGTCCATCCTGGTGCCCTTTAATGTGATAGACATGGAGCTGGCCTACGACGTCATACTGGGGAGACCATTGGTATACGAGACTGGAGCCATCACTAGCATCCGCTACTTAACCATGAAGATTCCAACCCCTAATGGACCAGTGGTCATTAGGGGGAATCAAGAAGAATCCAGCAGTGTTATATAGTGGCAGAGGGTGGAAAAGTGGAAGCTTTAAGCATTGAGCAGATCCTTTCCCCTGAAGAGGGGAAGCAGAAAGGTGAATCAGCTAAAAAGACGGTTGAGGTGATTTTGGGAAATGACAAGGTAGTACATATCGGCAGTAAGCTGAAAGAAAAAACCAAGGAAGGTGTTTTGGCAGCACTAGTGGATAACCAGATGGTCTTTGCTTCAGAACCTATGGAGATTATGGGAGTAGACCCGAGTATAATTACTCATAAGTTGGGAGTTAAGCCAAATGCCAAGCCAGTACGGCAAAAGAAGAGACAATTCAATGTGGAGAAGTAGCGGTTGATAGGAGAAGAGGTAAAGAAGCTAATTACGGCTGAGTTCATAGAGCCAATTTAACATACAGAATGGTGTGCGAATGTGGTTTTAGTCAAAAAATCCAATGGCAAGCACCGGATGTGCGTTGATTTCATTGATCTAAATAAATCATGCCCGAAGGATAACTACTCGCTCCCTTCAATAGACCAATTAGTAGACTCCATAGCCGGTCACCAAATGTTCTCAATAGCAGATGCTACAAATGGCTATCACTAGATACCAATGCATGAGGCTGATAAGGGTAAGACAATATTTATTACTGATAGTGGTACTTATTGTTACAGGGTCATGCCGTTTGGCCTTAGAAATGCCGGAGCCACATACCAGGGACTGGCGAATTATATGTTCAAAGATAAGATAGGGAGAAATGTAGAAGTGTATGTGGATGATCTCCTAATCAAGAGCAAGCGTGAGGAGGACCACCCTCGGGACGTCTGGGAGGCTCTTGAAGTTTTGCAAAAATTCCAAATGAAGCTAAACCCGGCTAAATGCACATTTGGCATTAAATCTGGGAAGTTTCTAGGTTTCATGGTTTCAAAGAAGGGCATAGAATCCAATTCAGAGAAGATTAGGGCCATTTTGGAGATGAAGCCGCTGAGGAATGTGAACGAGGTGCAGAAGTTAAATGGGCGCATAACGGCATTGGGAAGATTTATGTCCAGTGCGGCTCTCAAATCTATACCGTTCTATAAATTACTCAAATGCCTGAGGAAGTTTGAGTGGACAGAGGAGTGTCAACTTGCATTTGAAAACCTGAAGAAATTCCTAACATCTCCACCCATATTGAGCCGGTCGATTCCGGGGGAGAAGCTCTATCTCTACTTAGCAGGAACTAAAAAGATAATAGCCAGCGTATTGATAAGGGAAGAGAATGGTGACCAGAAGCTGACCTATTACGTAAGTCGGGAGTTGAAAGGATCCGAAATCCGATACCCGTCGGTTGACAAAATGGCACTGGCAGTGGTGGAAACAAGCAAGAGATTAAAACCATACTTCCATGCCCACACAATCGTAGTAATAATGAACATGGCGTTGAGAAAGGCACTGGAAAGACCCGAAACTTTGGGAAGGTTGGTTAATTGGTCTGTTCAGCTAGGGGAGCATGATATTAGATATGAACCAAGATCCGCATTAAAATCCCAAGTGCTTGCAGATTTCATAGCAGAAATGGTGGGGGATAAGGATGCTATAGAACCTGAAAAAGCACGAGATGGATGGGAACTGTTTGTAGATGGGGCTAGCGGAGATGGAGGCTCTGGAGCAGGGATCCTATTGATCGGGCCTGGTAAGATACAAATTGTGTATGCTATAAGGTTGTTATTTAAGGCAACTAACAATACTACAGAGTATGAAGCATTGATATCCGGACTAGCCCTAACAGAGGAAGTAAAAGCAGACAATTTGATAGTCCACGGTGACTCCCAGCTGGTTGTCAACCAAGTCACTGGAAATTTTATGGCTAAAGAGCAGATGATGATAAGATATTCAGAAAAGGTACAGAAGTAGTTAGCTGCAATCAAGGAGAGAGAGGGGCAATATGAGATCTGCCAAATCCCAAGAGCAGAAAATGCTGAAGCAGATTTGTCAGCAAAAGTAGTCGCAGAAGGTAAAGAAAGCCTTTTATAAAGTCCCTCTGAGGGAAGAGTTAGCAGTACCAAGCATGGGAGAAAGAGGAGGTAATGGAGGTGGCAGAAATAGACGAATGGATAAAGCCCATAATTGCTTACAAAATAACCGGGGAACTGCCGGATGAGAGGAAAGCCGCTCAACGTCTACAAGCAATGGCTTCCCTTTATTATTACCAAGATATGGTCCTATTTTTAAAGGCCAGATCGCACCCATGGTGTCGATGTGTATCACTAGTGGATGGTCTACATCTGCTAAGGGAGATCCATGAGGGAATCTGCGAATCCCATGAAGTAGCGGCAACGCTGGTCAGGAAAGCCTTATTACAAGGATACTATTGGCCAACAATGTACAAGGACGCTTCGGGGTTGGTAGAGAAGTGCGACAAGTGTCAGAAGCATGCTCGGGTCAGCCATCTACATGCCAGTTACCAGTCACCAATAGGCAGTCCATTGCCTTTTGCTCTATGGCGTATGGATATACTTGGGCCTTTTCCAATAGCTTCTGGGTAGAGAAAGTTCTTAATTGTTGCAGTGGACCACTTAACAAAGTGGATTGAAGCCATGGCAGTACCAACTATTTCGGAAGAGCGGATTTAGAAGTTCTTCAGGAATGAGATTATTTGCAGATTTGGCATCCCCCATTCATTAATCACTAACAATGGCAAACAGTTCGATTCAGAGAAATTTAGGAGTTTTTGCGGTAGCTTAAATATACAGCTACATTTCACTTTCGTGGCCCATCCCTAGACAAATGGGCAAACTGAAAATGCAAACAGAACTCTATTAGATGGGTTGAAGAGAAGGTTGGATGACCTGAAAGGCTCATGGGTAGAAGAGCTCTACAGTGTTTTGTGGGCGTATAGAACAACCCCACAGAAAGCCACCGGTGAATCCCCATTCAAGTTGGCGTATGGAATGGATGCCATGATTCCAGTCGAGGTAACAACTCCTTCATAGAAGGTCTTGAATTTTGACCCAGAGGTGAATAATGAAGCTGCTTCTATAAATAATGATTTGCTTCAAGAAAGAAGAGAACAGGCAGATATTAGAGCTGACCAATACAAGCAACAGGCAGAATCAAGTCTTTCAAAGAAGGGGACTTAGTGCTGAGAAGAGCCGATGTTGGTAAAGGAGCAGCAGGTGTGGGCAAGCTGGGAGGCACCTAGGAAGGCCCGTATGAAGTAAAGGCAATTGTGGGGAAGGTGGCATACAGATTGGCAAGCCTGAATGGAACAATGCTCCCCAAAACATGGAATGCTTAGTTATTACGAAAGTATTACCAGTAATGTAATTCCTCTTTTGAACTCTTTATAAATGAAGAAATTGACTCCAAAACATGGTTTATTGATTACTTAATACTATTATAAACAAGCCATAAGTCTCCTTAGACAAAAGGATAACAAGGCCACAAGTGCCGCAAAAGCCACAAGTCTCTTAATATAAAGGCACTAAAGGCAACAATTGCCACACAACCATAAGTCTCCTTAGACAAAGGCATAACATGACTGCAAGTGCCGCGAAAGCCATAAGTCTCTTAAGACAAACGCACCAAAGGCAGTAATTACCGCACAGCCATAAGTCTCCTTAGATAAAGGCATATAAAGGACGCAAGTGCCGCATTAGCCACAAGTCTAATAAGGCATACCATGGTAGCAACTACCGCACAGCCATAAGTCTCTTACGACAAAAGCACCAAAGGCAGCAATTGTCGCACAGCCATAAGTCTCCTTAGACAAAGGCATAACAAGGCCACAAGTGTCGCGAAAGCCACAAGTCTCTTAAGACAAAGGCACCAAAGGCAGCAATTGCCACACATCCATAAGTCTCCTTACACAAAGGCATATAAAGGCCGCAAGTGCCGCACTAGCCATAAGTCTAATAAGGCATACCATGGCAGCAACTGCCGCAGAGCCATAAGTCTCTTATGACAAAGGCACCAAAGGCAGCAATTGTCGCACAGCCGTAAGTCTCCTTAGACAAAGGCATATAAAGGCCGCAAGCGCCATACTGCTAAAAGTCTCGTGAGAAATGCATAACATGGCAGTAAGTGCCACTCAAGACATGTCTTATAAAAAGAAGAATTAAGGCAGCAAGTGCCGCACTGACCAAAGGTTCATAAACCAAATCAAACAAGCATAGAAAGCAACAAAATGCACACAAGTATAAAAAATGGAAGGATGATGCATAATAAAATATTACAAAAATAATGGCGGATAATAGAAATGTACATAGTTCTAGAAAGCCGCATTAACATAGAGCGGATTCAAAAAGACTTATTCAGAGAATACGGTTACATATACAAATTAATCCACTTATGCTTACGTGGCACTTTGGTGGCTTTCACCCTCTTGATGTCCAGGAGGACCATCCCCAACGGCGTCATGTGCTCCAATGGCTAAATGGCACGGACTTATGGGATTTGGTTCCAGCTCTGTCATGGAATGGTTGCCCTATTCGGGGATGGGAGGTGGAATATCGTTGTCCCCAATCTGCTCGGCCGGGATGTCGAATTCTTCATCCGAACCCTCCTCACAATTTTTCCAGACTTTGCTGGCTAAGGCAATGGCATCAACCCCATCTATACAGTCCTCAGCAAAGTCTGGATCTTTTATATCTTCAAGCGTGAGAGTAGGATTCTGGAGTTTTTGTTGGAAAGCCTTTGCACATTCCTTGGCAAAGGCTGAAAGGACCCTACTAGTAAAAGAAACCGTAGCCACCCTTTCCTTATTTAAAATGTCATTAAGTTGATCTTTGGCAACAACGATGTCCCACACATTTTCTTTAAAAGAATTTACTTGGAGCACAACACTGTTAATTTCTTCTTCAAGCTTCCCGCATCTCTGGCAGATCTTTAATATCTCTGTTAGAAGTTTCTTAATAACCTCTTCCTTGGCCTTGACCTTTGCAGTTTAGAAGTTGAGTTCTAATTCGAGAGCATCATTAGCATTCATTTGTGTGGTGGCTTCACTGGATGCTTTGAGTCGGTTCTCTTCCAATAATTTCGTGACTTACAACGCTGACAAATTCATGAAAGTTAGAGAAATAGCAAGTTGACATATAAATAGGACTGCAATGGTAAAACTTACACTCATTTGATACATCCGGAGATAGCTTATGAGCTCAGCAGTTGGAATGCTACTCCTGTCAACCATGTCCTTCAACAGGCATATGGCTTCGGTAAGTCGCCTACTTATCACATGACTCTCAACAGTTTTATCTTCCCGATGTTTGTCGAGCCAGTCGTAAATGTTTATCGGTTCCCCACGCTTGGATACGAATACTTTCTTCATCATGTATGGCAGGCCCTCTTCATTGGTAAGGATTTCACCAGCCGGCCGCGGCTCTTGGTTTGACCCGCCGACCTCAATTAGAGGAGGCTAGGATCGATTGTCCTCAATGTGACTTTTCTTCACCAGGCCTTGGCCAGTATGGGCAACCACCACATCAGTAGTAAGATTATGAATTTGGTCCTCTGGTACAGTAGCGACAGCACGAATCCTTTTCTCTGCCTTCTTCTTCTTGGAATCTATGAATTTCATTTGTGAGAAGTCCATCTACATTAGCAAAGAAAAATAAACTATAATTAAACTTTGGAATGGGAAAAGAAAACTATTATACCAGCTATATTTGATGGACCGGCTTCAGGGCAATCCACAGTGTCGATCTCATCGATTTCAGCCAGCAGCCGATCTAGCTCTATGTCTTCACTAGGAGTGCCGAGAAGAACCTGGTCTTTCGTCGATTCATTTATTTAGATGGCAGTAGAATTACAGGATTTTTTCCTAGATTTTGCCTGTTTTGATGACGTGGCGGCTTTCTCCTCAGCAATACTTCTTTTTAAAAGGTAATTATTTACATAACAGTCAAGCGAGAAATATTTACTGAACTCAACCATGGTAAATTCCTTTAAAAGATTAATAAATTTGGGGGCCAGGTCCCGCCTGTTTACACTCTTGGCAGCAACCCATTTTCTGGGAAGCCGGGAGAGATCTTTCTTATGTTCGATAGGGAAAAAATGTTTACGTATATCATGGGCTTTGTCGGGAGATCCCGCCCATAGCCTGAATGAGGGAGCCCTAGCTCCTGCAGATAAATAAAACTCATTCTTTCTCCTAGTCAAGATAAAAAACTGCATATACCTCTCAACACTAGGTTCTAGACCCGCCTGCATATGAATATACAAAAAGGCCAAAAAGCTCCGAAGGGCATTGGGGTGGAACTATGCTAAGGGAATTTTTTGTAATATTAAAAATTCTTCTAATACAGGTTCAAGAGGGAATCGAAGCCCAACCTCTATTTGTTTAGCATATACAATTATTTCGGAGGGACCTAAAAAATCATTAGCCCTACGACTTTCTAATGGTTGGCAATATGTATAACCCTTGGGCAGTGGGTACTGGTCAGCAAAAGCTTGCAGAGAGCTACAATCATCAGCATATATGGACTTTACTCTTTTTAATGCTTTCATTTTCTCCTTAAATTCATCTACATTAGAAGTTGGATCATCCAAAGAAAGATTTTGAGCCATAGAGGAGATAGGGAAAAACCTGGTATGCAGATGTTACAGCAGTGAAAGGCAAGGAAAGAGAGATCGGCAGGCAAAGACAGAGAGATCCGCTCGAACTAGAAACGAAAGCACCAGGTGGAAAAACACAATGAAAAAGAGAGTTGGAAGGTAACAAGGCTAAAAAGTGTAAAAGTGAAAGGAGGAGGAGCCTCTTTATACAAAGAAATTCTCATCGTTGGGATGATCATGGCCATCAAGGTGGCAAACTTTGAACCATCTAATCACTAAAGTTTAAGGTTTATTGTGGACATTTCCATATAACATCAAAATTGCTGTTTTCTTATGGGAAGAACAGGAAACGTCGCCTCATTAATGATAAGATGCTTATAGGACCGCTGTCTGACCAGTAGACGTAACGTCTGACAATAAAAAAGATGCAA
>CANYLF010211105.1:0-13349 GCA_948193215.1 Bocquillonia castaneifolia
ATGAAGAAAATTGTGAAATTAAATTCATTGTTTTTAATGAAGAAAAGAGAAAACCTAATTAATCTTGAATTAATCGTTGAAACATTTGTGTTTCATAACCATTATAAAATTCTTATAAGCTTTCTTGTTTATTTTTAGAAAGAGAAAAGAGATATTAATTTTCTAGCCTTGGTTTCCATCGATTTATAGTGCTTAAACCCTAACTAAGACTACTTACAAATCTTAAAATCTTCTTTTAATTAATTATAAATAATAATTCATTGTAAAATTCAGATTTTTCCTAAGACACTTCACAGAGCGTCTAACTTGTGACTCAATATTTGGATATTTATGGTCTCCAAACGAGCATGACTTCTTCATAAAAGTTGTAGATCTCGATTTTCTCTTAAACTTAGACTATAGAATCATCCAATTTCGAGTATTTTAGCACAAATTATGGCACGTTGAAGTTGCTGCATTGTCAGACTATTAGTTTCACAATAAAAACCTAGATTTTCTATGAAAACTTAACATAACTCGAATTTAATTTAAATAAACTAATTAATCACTAATTCTACTATAATAATAATCTAAATTAATTACGAAATATTCTTTAAATAATTAGTTGATGGATATATAAAAAAGAAATTCCAAACTAATCAAAATCAAGAATTCACTGTTAAAAAATGAAAAAATTTATATACCTTTTTAAGTTTAGGTCTTCAGTCTTCAATTGATACTTTAGTAGTTTGAATGGTGGAGAAATTTATGAAATTAGATACATTGTTTATTCATGAAGAAAAGAAAAAAACGTAATTAATCTTAAATTAATTGTTGAAACCCTTGAGTTTTCTTATTCACCATGAAATTCTTTAAGCTTTCTTATTTATTTTTAGAGAGAAAAAAGAGATATTAATTTTTCAGTCTTAGTTTCCATCTATTTATAGTACTTAAACCCTAACTAAGGCTGCTCACAAATTCTAGAGTGATTAGGACTTGTTTTAATTAATTCTAAATAATAATTCCTTGTAAAATTCGGATTTCCCCTAAGACTGCACAAAGCGTCTGACTTGCGACTCAATTTTAGGATATCCATAGTCTTCGGACAGGCATGACTTCTTCACGAAAGTTGTAGATCTCTATTTTCTCTTGAAACTAGGCTTTTGAATCACCTAATTCTGAGTTTTCAAGCCGAATTTATGGCTTGTCAAAGTTGTTGCACTGTGGGATTGCGAATTTAATACTAAAAATCTGAATTTCTTAAGAAAACACAAACGATTAATATAAATCTAAAATTAATTCGTATAGTAAAGTGAAATTTCAATAAATATATAATTTTATATCTTTTAATCATAATAATATATATTTTTATAATGAAATTCAACTCAATCCATATATTATATGGATTTATTTATTTATTTCAATTATTATGTTTTTAATACATAATTGAAATTTTAATTAATAATAGTAAATCTTAATTGGCTAAGGATTTTATTTGTATTAATAAATAAATATATCATAATTCTAATTAATTAAAGAATTTTATATTTGCTATTAATAAATTAAAATAATTGTTAAATGACTATTTAAACTTTAATTAAAACATTTCAATAAACTAATTAAGGAATGGCAAGGGAGTCAATTTGCCTATTTGCCCCCCATTTTTATATATGTTAAGGATAAGGATAGTAGTATACAATGAGACGGATCTTTATGTTCTTTTTTTGCTTTTATATTATATTTTATGATTTATGTAGCTATCTCTAATAAAATGTTATATATTGAGATACATGATTTAATAAGATAAATATTAGATAATAATTCACAAAACACACGCACATGGATGAGAATTTTGCACTCAAAGAAGGAAATATTTTCACAAAATTTTCATATACATATGAAAAATATACGTATAGTACGATAAAGATTTGCAAGGCCATTGAGCTACTAATTAATTTAATGAGAAATATAACATTTTCTTATGAATATAAGCCACACATTGAATTCAACAAATTAGAAGAAATGCATAAATTTAAGTTTGTCACAGAGAGAGAGAGAGAGAGAGAGAGAGACCGTGCTGAAGCAGGAAGATGGGAATTTCAATAGTATTTGGTAGGTCATATTTAAAAGCAGAATGGGTCTAAGTATATTAAATGCTAAAGCCGACTCCATAGAAATCTTCATTAGTCAGCAAAGAAATGTTTCGTCGGTTATTAATCATATACAACAATTCTTAAAGTGAAAAGACAAGCAATGTCAGTAATTAGGAACCTTGAGTTATCAGTAGTTTAAATCTATACTCATAGACGGTTTAAAATGGATATCCTGATCCTTGCAGGTTTGACTTAGTGTTGGAATAACGTGAGAGTTTCAGGTTCAAATCCCTTCTCCTCTGAATTTTTTTTAAAAATGGAAATCCTATTGTCACAAATACATACAGGTTAGATTAAGATTAACTTAATTGAGATTGTTTTTGATCATCTTATAACTAAGTACTAGTCAAAATGAAGTAGGAACGTATTAAAAAAAATTTGAAAACAATCAACGTAAAGCTTAAGTTAAAAGTGATGTGATGAAATCTTAAATGCTAAGATGATAAAATATCAGTCTATCGAACTAATTCAACTAATTAGGAGCTTTTCTTTGAACTAATCAACCTAAAACTGAGCTTTTGTTTGACAGAATAAAACATATCCTATATTATCTCAAGGTAAAAATCGAAATGTAGACCGTGTTTGGAAGACCCTACCATTTGCTGATGAATAATGGAAGATGAACAATCCAATGCAGCATTAAATGATATATGGTTGAGTCCATATGAAATGGTACCATACTGGCCTTAAGAAATTTCCACTTTGTTTCCAGCGTCACTAATCTCTTCATTATATATATTCCCTCCTCAGCTAGGCTTTCCATATTCAACAAAAACAAGAAAAATAAGGAAAACAAAAGAGTTTAGTTGATAACAGATTCTATAAAAGAAAAAAAAAAATTCGACTGCATTTTACGATCTCCATGGCTTTGAAAAACAGAGAAGAGAGTGTTAGAGGTTTAATGATGCTTAAGCTTTTTGTTAAAAAGATACGCAGGGGTCTCATGCACTCTTCAGCAACTAAAGAACAAAACTTTGCCATTGATGCTGCTGCTGAAATACTTCCTGAAGATGTGAAGCAAGGACATTTCGCAGTAGTTGCAGTTAAGGATGGTGAAGCAAAGAGGTTTATTGTGGAGTTGGAGAATTTAGCTGATCCAGCATTCATGAAACTACTGGAGGAAGCAGAACATGAATACGGATTCCACCAGAAGGCAGTTCTTTCGGTCCCTTGTGAGCCCGAAGAACTGCAGACGATTTTAGGCGACAGGAGGAGGAGGAGAAGAATGAGTACTGAATGGTAGGTTAATTAATTTGAATCATAATGTAACCACTCTCTTCGTGAAAACATGCATAGCTGTTTGTGTTTATCTGTTAAGGTAGCTTCTGCAAGAGTGCAGTTCTTGTTTTCATCATCAGGACATGAGCCTAACAAATTATTCTTTTGTAGTATTCACTTGTGCAAAATGTTGTGAAAAAGAACTAAATATTTGTTTGTTCAACTGTAAAATATTACCTGTTAATCTTTATTTACTTAAACAAACTCTTTACTTCAGGTTTCTACTTATTTGTTACATACAATGACATCTGAAATGCACTTCACTTCATAATTGAGATAATTATACAGTACGCAGCAGTACAATCAAATTATTACAGAGTATAAATAAAAAGAATCTTTGCATAAATTTTGACCCTGAATTATTTTACCTCAGAGCAATTATTTGGTCCCACAGGTTCTTTCAAGCAATTTGATATAGCAATAACAGCAGATTCAATTGAAACATCTTCCCCCTGGTTTAGCAAACAACCAATATAAAATTTTTCCTTGTGTAATATATATAATATATAACTTCCACAATCAACACAATATTGAAACAATAATCCAGACATTATTGATTGTAACTTCACCTTCTCTTTCCAATAAAACATGTTCCCATATTTCCCTGCCAGACGACTCCAGAAGCTGCGTGGAATGTCAAGATCAACAGAGGCCCCAACATTGAAATTTAAAATATTTCCTGGATGAAAAAATAGACTATTCAATATATATATATGATCAATGGCTGATGCAGTCAAGAGAGTATGGTGTGCCTGAAGCTTTAAATAATATTTACCAAAGGTAGGGTCTGCAACAAAGACTATGGTCCTATCATCCACTTGCCAAAAATCTCTAATTGCCAAACCTGGAAATGAGTTACAACTGATCAACTACTATAATTGCCTCTGAATACAAAGACATGTGCTTGTCAGAAGAAAGAAAACCTTCTGACTAGTGCTTAATTAAGTTGCAAATACATACCTGGTGTGTCAGGATAGTTTTGAGCTAAAACTCTTAATTTAAATCCCGTATCCTTCTCGATGTTTTCAATCTCCCGTGCTATCCTTTTTTCCTGAAAATTATCCATATATGATTTGACAAATTTAGATTGTTTCCTTCACTTTGCAATTGCTCAAATGTGGAATATAAGACTATTCAAATTCAACTGATACCAGTTTCATGCAAGCATAAACCATAAATCAAATTAGCCAACATATGCATATTCTAGTAAAATAATAAAGTCCCGAACTCCTCTGCATTCCGTAGGGGCCATGGACAGTAGGCGAGACAGTTTATTTCTAATTCAGGACAAAATCATGTACAGATTTTGTTGTGCCTGCAAATGTAGTCTAATGGTAGGGACATTGCGATCAATATGAGAATTCAAATCTCATCCTTGAATCAAAAAAAGGGAAAATTGTCTAGATTTTACTATGAAAAATTTATTCACAAATACATATTCCGAAGCAGCAGAAGAGAAAGCATTCCTCAAGGATGCAAAAGATAGTGAACTAGCAACATTTTTGGGGACAATGACCACTAATACTACCAAGAAAACAGCAACTCAACCGCTCAAGCTTTTCACCACTAGTTTTGAACCAAGAAAAGCTTGAATTTATGTATTCATAATTAGCAAGAACATCAGAACAAACCATTTTTTCACCTACCGAACACAAGAACCAGCTCAAATATCTTAAATTCAACAGCATAGACAAATTCAAGTATTAAGGATATTTTAATTTAAGACTTGAGTGCACACAATCCACGCATAACAAAAATTAAGGTATAACAATTGACAGGTCAGATTTCCATGGAAGAAAATACATTATTAAAAATATCTTTGAAGGCCCCAAGCCAACAACTCCCGACCAAAGAACAAAAATAAACCTCAACCACCTGGCCATCAGAAAGGAACCCAGCTACATCTATAACAGTAGTAAAATCTTTAGGAAGCAATTCTGGCTTGTTAACCCCAACTTTTGCCTCAGCAATTTCAACCCCTACAAAATTAGGTCTCCACCTTAAGTATATATTATTGCCATACTCAAATGCAAAAAAGTACATTAATTTATTAGCAAAGAGTAATGCATGTTATAAACAATCAAATTAATATAAATTTTCAATCCTTTACATATGCACAAAACAAAATCAGAATGTGAACAATATATATAAATTTCATGTTCAATTTACAAATTCAAACCAAGATAAAGTATCTCAATATATACTGACCTGAGAGAGATAGGCCGAGTGTGAGAGCCCCAGAGAGAAAAAACTTCAAAGATTTAGATCGAAAATCGACCACCCAGTTGCTGAATTTGGTTGAACTTTGAATTGAAAAAGTTGGTCTAGAGTTAGAAGATGAGGCTGTAATGGGCAGAGTTAATGCACGACATGAAGAGATGGTTCTAAGTGAAAGAGACGAAGCAAAATTAAGAAACGCCATACTTTTTTTCTTTTCAATGGGACCATACAACTGAAAGTGAACTCTTTCTAGATTCTAGATAGGATTAACAGACTTCTGTTTGTTTGAAGTAGCTCTAAGCCATTTATAAGCGCGTGGTGGGTACGTGCTTTAATGGTTCTAAACTGACATGGGTGCAGGAAATGTATATTTAATTTTGTTCGCAGCAAATTTATGGTATTGAGAGCAAATGTAAAGGGGTACTCGGGGCTTTGTCAGTACTGTTTTTATTGAAGGTAAATATATAGAAATGCAGGTTCAGTGAATTGGCAACCTGCAAAGCTCTTATTTTGGATAGAAATGTTTTAACAGTTGCATCATCTGGCTACTTTGAAAGTATGATTCAACTCATTGACATTGCTTGCCTTGCCTGCTCATTCATCATCACTGTGGCTGCATACTATGGTTTACAAGTTGATTGCATATACCATATGGAAGAGGTAGGAAACATCAACTAGAAACCTGCTTATTTGATATGGATATTGCAGAATAGAAACCTCAAACCATTCCCATTCACCAACCATTATAATCTGGTTCATTTTATGATCAGAAAAATAAAAAACGAAAAAAATTAAACCATTCACTATTCTTTACCGGCAAAGAAATGTTCACAAGATCCGACCATATGATGAGAAACTTTAACAATAAACATTCCAGCTACTAAACCACCAGTACAATCACTAGATTGTAAGGAATACATAAGCTTCCATTTCTTGTAGGTCCGCATTTGTTCACTGAAGAACCAGAAAGCTAAGGGAAGTAGATGGGCCAGTTGATATAGTAATTGTCTCGGATTTCTCTGTCCATTTCATTCCACTGCAACAAAGGAAATATTTCGTGTGCATGTTAGCATTCCAATCAGCAAATTTGTTCTCTAAAGTAGAGAGAAACAGCTGAAAATTTCACCCTTTAGAGCAATCACATAAATTACCTTAAATTGGTATGGTTGATTTTTCTTCATAGCTTTCTTCCAGTGGTACTGCTCAAATAGAAATGCCTTGTCATGCCAACTGCAAGTGCACTAAAGAAAATCAAGATTGAAAGCAACAAAATAGAAAACACAACAAGCTAGCAGGTAAAATGATCATACATAATCATAATGCTGAATTGTGAACTAACAATCACTTTGTAGTATAGTGGTTATAGCAGTATCAATAATTCAATTACCAGTTATTCTAACAGAACTTGTCACTTTGGCAACGCAAAAAGAAATCATCCAGTTCTTTTGTCAAAGTAAACACAACTTCCATTAAACATGGAATTACAGCACCGCATACCATAGAAACCTTAACAAGACAAAGAAGGTAGTAAGGCAGCTAAATCAAATTATATAAATTCAAATATCATGCGTGCTCAAATAACATTACAAAGAATCCAACTAGTATTGCAGGACTGGTCGTCGACTTCTCTTTAAAATCATCTTCAATTCTATTCAGATGAAGACATCACACAGAGGACACTACAATCTTCCTACGCAAATAACAGCATACTTGATGCTATGCTAAATTCAGAAGTTAACCCATTCGCTAAAATCTCTCTTTAAATCCTCCTGCCAATCAAATCAACCTGAGAAATGCAAATAAGAAAGGAGGCCTGTCTATGGAATAATCATGTGTGAGAGTTCAATCAAATTTGAATCCTTCCAAAACCATGCCAATTTCAGCATCGCATGAACTTATTTCTCTTAAAAATGCCTTGAATTGTACCAAATGTAGCTTTCCAAACAAGAGAAATAAGTAAACACAATTCAATTCATTTTTACACATATCAAACAGACACAGCCAAAGACTACAACATATCTCGTAGATATTCAATTTCTGAATCAAAGTTTTGAACTTTATTTCATTACTTAGCAAATTCCCCTAAATGCAATTGAAACAATATCGAAAACCGAACCCAATTAACCAAACAAAGCATCCATAAATTGAATGAGAACCCACCACAGAGACAACAAAATTGACCCACAAAGCACAATAAACAGAACAAATAAACAACAAAAATAGGTAAAAAAGAAGAATGGAGCGAGAAAGGAGCATACTTGAACTGATTAGTGAGGTGCCACATGAAAGGATTGATAAAGGTCATGACAGAGAAAGCAGCTGACCCAATCCATATATTGAAAAACCGGTCTGGGTCAGCATGAGGGACTCCTGGGTCTCCTCTATATGCATTTCCAAAATACTTCTCCATATTACTACTATTGCTATTATCGCCTCTTCTTCTTCTGCTAACTTTCTTCACTGCTTTATCTTCTCTGCTTGTCTCCACTATATGCATAGAAGAAGAAGAATTGAGGCTCATCAATATTTTTCCTACAGCCCAAGCTTGAATACTAAATTAATTAAAAGCCCACTAGCCCATAAATATCGGGGTATTTTTTAAGTAGGTATTTAATTTGGCAGATGTGCTAACATATACAATTGAACCTCTATAAATTGATACTCTATAAATTAATAGCCTCTATTATTTAATGAAAAAACAATCCACAAACTCCGTGAAACATATATAATTTAGTAATTTTACTATTTATTATTTAATACGAAATATTATATACCTACATGTAAATATTAATTTTTAAAATCACCATTTCATATATAAACTCCATGTACACTGCTTATTCTGTATAGTTACTAGTTTTTTCCTCGCGTGCATTGCAAGTGGTTTAAACACGTGGTACTCGTTATTGATATAATTATGTTCTCAAATCATTTTTTGTACTTTCTAAGTTAAACATATTACTTGATTACTAATGAATTTATGGTACAAAAATAAAAATTTATATACCTTTTTTAATTTTAAGTCTTCAATCTTTAATTCATATATTTTAATTTTAGGTCTCCAATCTCCAATCTATGCTTCAATATTAAATGATGAAGAATTTCTTAAAATTTGTTTCATCATTTTTTAGAGAGAATGACAATCATTTCTCAGTCTTGATTGTGATATATTTATACATTTTAACATCTAATTACAGCTACCTACAAGACCTGAATGGATTAGGATTTGTTTCAATATAAACATAAAATTAATTAAAATAAAGTAATTAAAATTTATTTTTACACTAAACAACCTAAATTGATAATTGAAAAGACTTTAAAAAATTAGTTCATAATTATAGAAAAAAAACACCCAAATTAAGCAAATACATGTAATTTACAGTAGAAAAATACAATTTTATATACCTTTTTAATTTCAAGTTTTAAATCTTCAAATCATGCTTCAATAGCTTGAATGATTGAAAAATTTGTAAAATTAACTTCATTGTATTTTTAGAGAGAGAAAGATAACTATTTTTTCAGTCTCAATCTTGATATATTTATATCTTTCAAGATCTAACTACAACTGCACACAAGTCTTAGAATGATTAAAACTTGTTTCATTCAATTCCAAGTAGTTAATCCTTCTAAAATTTGGATTTTAACTAAGACTCCACTTAACTTCTGATTTGTGACTCACTTTTTAGGAATTTGCAGTATTCAATTGGCCACGACTTTCTCCATAAAAGTTGTAGGTCTCGATTTTCTTTTTAATTTAGACTTTTAAATCACTCAATTCTAAGTCTTCTAGCTTAACTTATAGCTTGTCGAATGTGTTGCACTTTCAACCTGCAAATTTCACATTAAAAATTTGATCATTTCCTATGGAAACTCAATAAAATACGAATTTAATTTAAACAAACTAATTAATAATTAATTATACTCTAAAAATAACCTAATTAAGATAAATTGATTACTAAAGATACTTTAAATAATTAGTTCATGGCTCTAGAAAATAAAACACTCAAACTAAGCAAAACCAAAGAATTCACGGTAAAAACAATTATTGATTTTTGACTCACTTTTCAAGTTTTTATAGTCTTTAAATAACCATGGCTTTTTTATGAAAGTTGCAAATCTCTATTTTTAGCTTTAATTTAGGCTTTTGGATCATTCAATTACGAGTCTTGTAACTCAAGTTATGGTTCATGCTAAACTTTTAAGCTGTGAATTTCACATTAAAAATCCAAATTTCCTATAAAAATTCAATATAGATACGAATTTAATTTAAATAAACTAATTAATCACTATTTCTAGTTTAATCATAATCTAAATTGATTGCTAAATAGAACTTAAATAGTTGATGGCTAAAGAAAATAAAAGACCCAAAACTAATTAATAAAAAAATAATTTATATATATACATTTTAAATTTTAGGTCTTCATTCTTCAATCCATGCTTCAATAACATGAATGACGGAAAATTTTATTAAATTAACTTCATTATTTTGATCTATTTATCTCTTTCAAATTCTAACTATAGCTTCCCATAAGTCTTAGAAGGATTAGAAGCTGTGTTAATTAATTCAAAATAAAATTCCGATTTCAACCAAGACTTCACATTTGTAACTCACTTTTCAGGTTTTTACAAATTTTAAATAACCATGAATTTTTTATGAAAGTTGTAGATATTGATTTATCTTAAATTTAGGCTTTTGAATCACTAAATTCCAAGTCTTTTGGTTCAAGTTATTGTAACACCCTTAAAAAAATATATAATAAAAATATTTTGGAGGATTTAAAATATATATATATATAAATAATAATAAATGATAGTAATATATAATAAAAAAATATAAGTTGGAGGATTTATATATTATTGTAAAAGAAAATTTTTACAATTTAATCCGGATGTATTTGTAAGAAAATTTTTTATAAAGGTTAAGTTATAATTTATAAAATATCTAGGAATTAAAGTGGTAATTAACTAGTATAATAAAAAAAGAAGAAAGAGATAAAGAGAGAAAAGGGGAGGGGAGTGCATCTGCACCTCTCTTCCTCGTTACTTTTATATAAACATATATATTTATATATATAAACTCTGTCAAATTTCTAACTCTCATAACTTTCACATATGAAGTTAGAATCAAATGATTCTAGTTTCTATGGATTGCTGGTCTCTCAACTTTCATTTTAAGTGATCAATTGATAAGGTTTTACCGGATAGAATTTTCAGATCTGAGGTAAGAAATTCTAAATAGATTTTCTCAATTTCTATTAAATCTGTTTATTATTTTGTAAAACTGATTATATATCTATAATCTAGAGCTTGAGAGGAGTCCGATGGTGTTTTCAGAATTTAATTCTGACACCATCTGAACCGGTGACTTGGCAGGCCTCACAAGTATTGTTCACGTATATGGTATTGTTCATACATATGTACTATTCACATATATGGTACTATTCACGTACACGGTATTATTCATATATATGGTACTATTCATTTGACAAGATATGTCATTGGACTCGATTTTTTGTGCTGATTTTAATTGTGCAATTGAAATCTACAAATTATTTTTCGGTAAACTTTAAAAGCCTTTTTATATAATTTTAACGGTGTTTTTAAATAAATAATTTGAATAATAATCGTGTTCTAAAAATTAGTAAAAATTATGTTGAATATTTATTCATGTAGGTTATGGATAAAGAGCATCGGAATTGAAGGAAATGAAATATAATCGCTAGTCAGGTGAGGAAATAAGTTATTTTTGTATGTGTGAGGGTACCCCGGTTGTACCCCCGGATTATTGAGTTTTGCATGCTAAATGTTGATATGTTGTGTGACATAAATATATTGGTGAAATTAATTATTATGGTATATTAAGTGGGTAATTAATTAAGTAATTAAATTTATGTACAATAAATGAAAAATTACTATGTATGCTATTTTGCTATATTTCTGATGGATTAATTTAGTATTAGTAAATGAAAATTTGAATTAATTGAATTGTGAAATTTTAATAAACTGTTGAATGAAAATGATATTATGAATATGAGATGAACTAGTTGTTTGATTAGTTTATTTTGGTAATGAGTTTGATTGTATAAATGATTGGTTAGAAATTAGTAACCCAAAAGATGAGATTGAATTATGATTACCCCTAGAAAAGTGAAGAGGGGAAAATGAATGATTTATGATTGGGCAACAAGAGTTTGTTCTAAATGAAAATGTAAGAAATTGAAAATGATGTTATTGGGTTACTTTTCCTTTAACCTTTCTTTTAGATAATTTAACTAGTTATAAAAATTTATTATAATGTGTGGTGAAGTGAAATTTGTTGACTTGTGAATTTGTGTGCTGGGTTGAGAAATTGTGATGTGTTATGAGTTGAAATGGTTCAAATTGTGTTTGAAATGGGCATGGATTGACTCGAGGAAAAAATTGTTGTGTGTTTCGGGTAAGCTGAGCCGGTGGGATAGCTGCCTGTCAAGGGCTGGTAAGACTGAGCCGGTGGGATAGTCTCATCTGTGGCCACTTGTTTATATTTGTGAAAGAATGAGAAAATGATTTGGTAAGGATGAGTCATCCGCCCGGTATTGTGATTGAATTTGTGTATTTTTGAAAATTCTTGTATAAATGATTGAATTGTCATTATGGTGTGATATTGACTAAATTGAGAATTTATGAATTTGTTATGATGGTGTTGTATCTCACATATATGTGAAATTTATGAGAAGGTGGTTATGTGCGATGTATATATAAAAAATATGTATATTACCTTTCTCATAAGTGAAATGTGGCTGTGTGTGAACATATTACCTTTCTCATAAGTGGATCATTTATGTGTGATGTTTGATGATATGATTTGAAAATGTGATATTGTTGAATTTGTAAATCGATGAGAAGTTGAAAGAATTGAGATGGTAGTGATTTGGATGAGATTTTGATTGATTGAGAAATAAAAATAAAATTATTATGAATTGATTGAAATTGGGAAATGATGGAAAGTACTTATGATATGGAATTGTTTATTGGGTTGAAAATTTTGGAATTGGTTGAATCTAGATTTATTGTAAATTAATTCTGTGATAATTATAGGAGGAGATACTGTGTTGTGAATTTGTTTATGATGTTGAGTGTTTGTTTTATATTCTGATAAATGAATATAAACTGGCATATTATGTCAGTAATTGAGGAAGTCTAAGAAAATGACTTCAAATGTTAAGTTGATTATATTTAATTATATATATATGCTTATTTTCTCACTGAGCATCAATCTCATTATTTTCCTCAATAATCCAGTATTGCACGAAAATCAAATAGGCAGAGAAGGCTAGATTTGGTAGAGCTCCATGTGGCTAGACTCCAGCGATCTTAGGGGAAAGCATTTATTTATTATTAATATTACTTAAATTTTATTTAATAAAGAGTAAAAATAAGTTAAAGATTATTAAAATATTTTTATATGAAAGTTTATTATATGATTAAGTAAATATTTTTAGTAAGAATATATTAAGTACACGTATAAATAGTTTAACAATGTGAGGTGTTACATTTTTGGTATCAGATCCTAGGATTGGTCTGGACTCTAGAACATAGAGTAATAGAATTTTGGGTAGAGGTGTATACTTGGATTTGTTAAGTTAAGAATTGGAAAGTTTATGGTTAAAATGACATCAAAGTACCTATAATAAAGAAAATACCCTGTTGAAGCTTGAAATTCCAGAGAATAACTTAAGTTGA
>CANYLF010211132.1:0-16736 GCA_948193215.1 Bocquillonia castaneifolia
TTTTTTGGTTGTCAAACTCAAAAAGGGGGAGATTGTTGGCTTTTGTGGCATCAATCCATCTTATTTTGAGTTTAACAACCCTTTATCTTTGTCTAACAAAGTTCCCAAGTGTGTAGGTTTTCAACCAAGCTAGTTTTGAATGACTCCTGTAAACCGCGCCCGTGGCTATATTTCGCGCCCACAATGAGGAGATCACCCCCACGACCAGCGACAAAGCACGCCCGCTAAAAGGAACTTGCGCCCAGAATTTTTGATGAAAACTTAGAAGGCTTCTGTACACTTCGAGGTCGCGCCCGCGACATAACCAAATCGCACCCTCAATTTGAGAAACAGAGAGCCCATTTCTGAAGGTTCAGGGTCGCACCCGCGATGGACTAAATCACCCCCGCGATTTTACCAGAGGGAAGCCACTCCTCAAATGAAATCAAACCTCTACTCAATGACATCACTTGAATCACCCGCGATTTGATCAAAGAACAAGCCGCTCTAAAGCAATCAAGCCGCTCTCTCAAAAAAAGGTATCCCTTTCACAGAAGCGGTTTGATCAAACAGGGAGCCGCTCCTCCAAGGCCATCTAGCCGCTCCACCGAAAGGTGTCTTCTTTGCAACGCGATGGACTAATCACCTCGCGGTTTGATCAAGAAGAAGCGCTCCTCAAGGCAAGCAAGCCGCTCCTCTCAAAGCATCTTCTACCCAGCAATTTTGCGCCCAGGATTAGAGATATCGCACCCACGATTTGATCAAATAGAGAGCAGCTCTCAAAGTCATCCTCTGTCCAGTGATCTCGCGCCCGCGGTTATAGATGTCGCGCCCGCGGCATTTAAGGGAGTCTCTAAGAAAACTAGTTGTTGGTATCACGCCCGTGATTATCAATCCGCGCCCACGATCCGACAGTTTTCAGATTTTTTATGAAAAAGTTTCTAGCTGTTAGACACACTTTTGGGATTGTCTCTAACAGCTAGATTTGGGTATTTTGGCTATAAATACCCATCATAAATGTTCTTCAAGTAAGACCATTAATTCTTTGATAGCCAAACTCTTGTAATATTATTTTTTAATCATTTGTAACTATTTGGTTGTTTGGTTATGGGTAGCTAGAACTCTAGAGCATTTGTTGCTTGGGTTGAGTGAATTAGTTATCCATGTACTAGTGTCAATTCTTTGTGAGTTGAGGAAACATTAGGGTTAGGTTTGGAGAGAGCCTTAGAATTCTCTTTGTAAAGGTTGAAGATAGCCAATTGAAATCTTCATTGTAAAGGTTTGGTGTTAGCCTCTTGGAAACACTAGGGTTTGTGAGTTAGCCTTGGGTAAAACTTATTGTAAATGTTGGAGATAAACTTGTAAATCTCCTTGTTGTCCTTGGTGGATAGTGGAACCCCAAATTGTGTATTTAGGAGAGTGGATGTAGGACAAGTTGGGTCTGAACCACTATAAATCTTTTGTGATCTTCTTTTCTTCCCTAATCCATTCTTGTATCATTTTTTAATTTTTAATTCCGCACTAATTCACCCACCCCCCCCCCCTCCCTCTTGGTATTTCATATCGTCTGCAAAGAACAAGTGAGAAATCATAGGGGCATGTCTAACAATTTTACAACCATGTAAATTACCACGAGATTCATGAAAATGTAGTAAGGAAGACTAGCCTTCAACACAGATTAAAAATAGGTAAGGCCATAGGGGGTCGCCTTGCCTCAAACCTCTTTTCATAATAATCAGACCTATTTCATGCCCACTTGAACTAATATTATACCATACTGTGGAGACACACATCATCATAAGTTGCACCCACCGAGCTGGATACCCAACTTCAGCATCATGGCTTCTAAGAACCTCCATTCAACTCTATCAAAAGCTTTGCTCATGTCTACTTTTAAAGCTGAATGTCCTTCCATACCCTTTGATTTTCGATGAAGAAAATGCCCTATCTCAAAGGCAATTAATATGTTATCCATCATTAGTCTCCCTGGTAGAAAGGCACTTTGAGAAGCAGAAATGATATCTGCCAGAACATGTTTTAATCTTAGAGTAAGAACCTTTGCTACTATTCTGTAGATAACATTGCAGAGGGAAATAGGCCTTAGGTCTGACACTATTTAAGGATTCGACTTCTTAGGAATTAGGACAATATAACTGTCATTAAGGCCTTGTGCCGTCTTACATTCAGCAATAATCTTCATACAAGCAGAAGACACATCATCACCCACCGTATCCCAGAAAAATTGATAAAATCTTGGATTCAAGCCATCTATTCCCGGGGCTGTATCAGGATTCATGCTAAATAAGGCATCTTTAATTTCTTCCCTAGACACTGGTTCTAAGAGAAGGTTGACGTGATCTTGAGATACTCTACTCTCAACTGTATCTAGGACTTCCACCATGGATCTCTATCTAGAAGTGAAAATATCACGAAAATAGGTGAGTAGTACAACTTCCGAACTTGATTCCCAAGTACAAATCCTTCCAGAGCCATCGTGCAATTGATCAAAGGAGTTAGCTTTTCTCCGGGCATTATAAGAGGCATGGAAAAAGTTAGTATTTGAATCCTGGGATTACAGCCAATACTGTTTCACACATTATTTCCAGTAGTCATTCTGCGCATCTATAACAGCTTTATGTTCTCTAGTGGCTGCTAAGAATTGTTGGACTAAGAAGACATCCCTTCTGCCACTGAATTTATTAATTCAGAATAAAAGCTCTTTTACCTTGGCTTTGAATTTTAATCTCTCCTTCTTACCCTACTGTGAAAGAGAAGCACCACACGACCCATTCTTATCTTGGATAGAAGAAGATAAAGATTGGTTCCAACTGCTTACAACCAGTTCACGGCATTCCACCTCTTTGAGTCAATTATTTTCAAAGCGAAATTTCTTTGCCACACGAGGTAGTTTTTTAGTAGGAAACTGAAGGAGAATTGGAGAGTGATCACTATAAGAGGCAAAAAGATTTTTTAAAGTCATACCTTAGTATCTAACAAACCAGTTCGTAGAAGCCAATACCCTATCCAATCTCTCTTGGACCCAAGCAAAAGTTCCTCTCCCGCTTTCCCAAGTAAATTGAAAACCATTCATGCTCATATCCTAAAGGCCACACATCTGAACAATATTTTGAAAACCAGTAAGTAACGAAGGAGGGTGTTTATGACCCCCTTGTTTCTCTTTCTCATACATCATGTCATTAAAATCGCCTATGACGCACCAAGGTAAGTTCTCTTGGCGCTGAAACAAGCTCTTCAAAATATTCCAAGACATCACCCTATTGGATCTTTTCGGGCAGCCATAAAAATAAGAGAGATGCTAGTGAGAAAGCTCCTAATTGCCTACCACAACATTAATAAATTTTTTTAAAGAACCCAATAATCGAACTTCTATAGAATTTTTCCAAAGCAAAGTTAAACCCCCACCATTGCCCTGACTGTCAATAGCATAACAGTGAGCAAAACCAATAGCTTTCTTAACACGATCTAATTTCTTTCTTGCAACCATCATTTCCATTAAAAAAAACAAGCATGGGCTTATGATAGGACACTAAGTCCTTAAGCTCTTGAATTGTACGTGGGTTGCCCATTCCGTGATAATTCCAGCTAAGGGTCATCATTGGTGCTGGCAGGCTTAGCCCGTCAAACCCGTCTTCAATCCATTTTTTGGATCACTCTCATCATGGGTTACCACAATCTGCATGGCTTCGTATAAGGGTGTAGAATTTCGCTCATTGACTTCCCCTTTCCGTCTTTTCTTTCCTTCAGAGATCAGTAGGCCAACATTATTCTCTTGAATCAAGGAGTCATCGTTAGTCAACTTCACCATATCTTGCTGGATATTTAGATCCTTGCTAGAGTTGCCTTTCATCAGAATATTATTCTGAGCAATGCCAGCTAACTTTCCCTTTATTGCTCCTGAATCATTTCCTGAAATCACTCCCTTTCGATTACTACCATTTACAGCTTCATGCTCTTGCTCCGGTACCTGATTATGACTGGAGAATTCTTCACGTAGCCATCTACTGCTGGAACCAAATCCTTGTCTTCCTATTACTGTCCTAAGGCTAGAATCATACAATCGAACACCACTATCCTCCTCGACATCAAACAATTCCTCACAAAAGTTTTCTAAGTGGCCTATAATCCCACAGAAAAGGAAAAATTGTGGCTGACGTTCATAACGAAAAGTAACCCAAGACCAATCTCCCCCTTGTTTCTTAATCTTCATTTGCTTTTTGAGAGGTTTACGTATGTCCAGAGCCACCCTAATCCGCATAAATTGCCTCCATAAACTACTAAAATTTTTTAGATCAAACTCTAGATAAGATCCCAAGTAGTTCCTTATACTAGATGCCACCTGTTCAGACATCAAACCAATTGGCAAATCATGAACTTGGACCCAAATTTCTAGCTCAATAAACTGGACATTAAGAGGATGCATTCTTGGTTCTAGCTTCTTATAAAGCAGCACACTGTTGTTGAAAGTCCATGGGCCACCATGGAGAACTCTGGTAAAATCCTTAGCGTGAAAGAACTGGAAGACAAATACATCAGTTTTCACTTCCGTTATTGAAACTCCCTTCACCGGTCTCCACAAAGATGCTAGGTTGTTTTTCATAGCCATGAAATTGATAACACGATCAGTAAAGAATTTCCCTATTAAACTCCATCTGAAATTCTTATTCAAGGTTATCCCCTCATGGTTGCCAACAATCAAACCTACATCATCTCCCTCCTCCTCTTGGAGTTGGATACGTTCAACACCTTCAGTAACACTCGAAGCCATAGTAAAGAGAAAAGGATAAAACCAGAAAACTTGTCAATAGACAAGACTCCCAAATCGCCCACGAGGTGGTAATTAATTAACAGAGAAGAAGCATTCATTTAAAATCAACTAATTAATGTCAAAATATAACATATACTATACTTAGTCAAATTTGACACCGACTATAGCATATGTTATATTTAGCATTACTTTTACTATTGTTGGAATATATTTTTTGATATCAATGCTAAATTATAGAATTAACAATAGTAGACTCAAAAAAAGAATGAAATTAAAAGAGAAATATTAAAGCCTAAGAGTATATCCACTCAAAAAAAAAAAGTCTATAAACCTTAAGACCCGAATTGGTGAACACCATAAAAACCTTTAACAATGAAATCTAAAATGCCTAGAATTTAAAAAGACATAAACCCTTGAAAGAGAATTTATCGAAAACTGTTGAAAGACAATAAAAACTTACAAATATATCAAAACTATATTTATGTTACACAATCACGAAAATTTTTAAAAAATGAAGATACTAAATTCTAAGATTCAAATTGGTAAACCACATAAGACCTTTTTAACATAATGAAATTCAACGTATCTAATATGTATGTGTGTATATACCAAAAAAAATAAAATTCACATATAAAATATTGAAGTGTTGTGGAAATTAGAGTATTCCTACTAAATAAATAGCTATTAAATAATAAAAAAACACCAAAAATTTAATGAGGTTTGGCTAATTATACCTACATCCTCGAACACTACTAAATAATATTTCACTATGTAGAAGAAATATTACAAGAGAGAAAAAAGAGAACAAACTAAGCCAAATTTGTAAAGACTTGTTTGCGGGATGAGTTGATAACAAAGGGAGGCTTCCATTATATAGCTTTGGAAGATCCCTCAATTTTTCTATTTTTTCCATGTGGGAGGAAGACAACTCTACAAAATTCTCAAATCACCCAATTTTCAATATGGGATATGAGACATAATCAACACAGAGTATTAAAATTCACATGCAACACACAAATAATTAAGTATGGGTTTAAACTACTATTAAAATGATTAGCAACTTTTTTTTGATAGGTGGTGAATCACCGGAGTATCCCAGGTCCCGTTTTACGGTTGCCCAGATTAATCTTCGGCCGAAAGAAGCCCCATCTCTCTCCCAATAGGGGTGAGGCTCGAACTCGAGACCTCCCTTGATTGAGACTGCCTTGTACCAGTGGTTTTACCGCTGGACCAATGCCCGTTAGTAAAATAATTAGTAACTTAATTATTATTTTTTTATAAATATAATTCTATTAAATCCATAACACTTAAGTCTTGTTTAGTATGGGGGTAATGGGGATTAAAAATTAAAGAGTTAAAATTTGAGCTTGTTTTATTGTCTTTTGGGAAGGGGGAAAGTTTTAATGGGGTTAAAAATTAACCCCAAAATAGGAGTTAAATGTTACCCCTCTATGGAGGGGGTTAATGGGTTGGAGGGTTTAAAGGTGGGTCCCATATTGTGTTGTCACATCATTGTCATTATTTATGATTTCTTTTTTATTTTTTTATTATATTTTTAATATTTATTGATAAATTATTAATGTGTGGATCCTTATATTTTTGTCTTCATATAATTTTACTCTTCTCTTTTAACTTCAAATCAAACGCAATAAATTATTACTACCTCACTAAATTTTAACCCCTTAACTTTTATCCCTTAAATGTTAAACCCCTTAATTTTTAACCCCCATTTTATTAAGCCCAAACCAAACTTGCCGTTAAGGTTAATTAGAAGGCCAAACAAAGGAGTTAAACCAACAAATTAAGAAGCATCAAATATAAATTAGCTTTTGTTTTATTTAATTCTCATAAGAAAATATAATTCACTATTACAAATGAATTCTTACATTTGGTGTGAAAATTAAACATGTAAACTCAAAGATATTTTTATCATAATAAACATTTTATCCCTTATAATCCATTAATTACAAATTTTATCAAATTCAAAGGATTTATCTAGTTATAACCAATTATATGAAATTTAAAACCTAGAATTCTAAATGAATTTGATTTAAATCTAACACAAAGTTTAGAATTGTAAATGAATTTCATAAATTTTATAGAATTATCATTTATATCAAACATTCCAACTAAAATGGCTTTCCTAATACACCCAAACGTCGTAACGAATTATTGATGACAAAAGGAAAAAAAATCAGGTAACCTAAACAACAACACGAACAGCAATAGAGATAAGCAATCGCATCAACTATAATAAACTTTCATGTGTTAATTCTAACTCATATAGCTTGATAGAAAAATATATTATTTCAGAAATTATGTGTGTAATTATCAAAAAAAAAAAGTGTGTAATCTTAGTTCATAGACTAATTTTAAGATTATAACCTTAAATGTACACTTACATTTTGGTTGACCGCCACAATATTCTTGTCTCTTTGCATGTATATAACTCCTTGAAATATAACAAGCAAATTAATTTGTAAGATATGAATTGAAAATGTTGTTAGTATTATCACTACTACTATTACTGCTAAATGAGAGGAAAAATATACCTATTTGGTTCACTGATTACGTAGCAGCATGTAAACAAGTCACATGAGGAAAAAAAGGGTTTTCATGAGTAAAAGTAAATATTGACATATAAATAATTAATTACTCAATAGAAATAAGATGACTATATGAGTGGTATAAGAAACAATCCCTTACACATCATAAAAAAGAAAAGAAAAGAAAAAAAGAAACAATCCCTTACATGCTCACTTCTTTCCTAGAATTTGTGTGGTTTATGGAAGAGGCAATGAAGTTGTTATATGACAAGTCCCTGCATCGTAACAATTCACTTCATTTTTTTTGAGAGGAACAATTCACTTCATATTAAAACAGTTAATTTATGCAAATCTACATATTTGGAAATTGAAATTTTAAATTTTAAATATAAAAAATTAAAATCTGGAATTTATTTAAATCTTCCTTGTTTGACATTTTAAATTCATATATCATAAATTATATCAAATACTTATGAATACAAATCTTTGATCGCCAAATAAATAACTTAATTAATTGATAAATATTCTTTCCTTATAAAAAGCATAGGTGAATTTAATTTTACCTCTCGACTGATTTTATCGGTTTTAATTGATTTTCAACTATTCAATTTTAACGTACAAATTACATCGGATTTCTAACTGAATCTCGATTTAACTAATCAGACTGACCAATCTCACTTTGATCTGGTTTAAAAACATTGTTGATAAATAATTAAGGATCGAATACCAAAACCCACTTTAAGTTTGGTACCTATATTTTAAATACTTAATTTGCAACCTCCAGTTTTGTTCTATTATACTATTTCATCCTTCTGTTAACATTTCCATTTAACTATTTAAAAAAAAAGTATCCCTTGAATATAACCTTTTTATTTTTAGTTAGTTATCTCAAATAATTATATTGGAGTAGTTTTTATTTGATTAATCAATTATCAATGGTAAATGTATTCACATTCTATAAATTACTTCTTTTACATTCTCACTAAATAATACTTTAAACTTTTTGTATCATCACTTTATTAAAAAAATTATTTATATATAAAAATAAAAAAAAATTAATTTAGTTGTGGATATTATAAAAAATACTGTTACTTTTATTATTTAGTAAATTTTAACCATAATTAATAATAGTAATTATTCTTTTTACATAGTATATATTGCTAAAACTATAAAACAATCTGCAACTAAAACAATAATGAACATTTTTATCCTTTCTTGATGAATAAATATTTATCTAATCCTACTATACCAAAATTCATTGATTCATCCATGATTTTTTAAAAGTCAATTGTTTTTGTTGACCCTTTTAGGCACTTAATCCTAGTTTTGATGTTGATTAAAAATCCTAAGTCAATTACATTTACTAATATTTTCTCTTAAAGTAAGTATTTCAGGGGTTTTCTCAAATGGCCAAGTGTAACTGACTGTTACACTTATCACAATTGGGAGTTTTGCACTTTTACAATTGGGTGTTGCACTTCAAAGTTGTCCAACTCTTCTTTTCAATGAGTTACACGGTCAAAGAGCACCTATAACACCCTCACATAACACCCCGTTATACTCAGCACAACACCCTATTACAAAACCACAACAGGCAGTGGAGCTTCAAGTTGAAATTTGTGTCAAACGTAACACGCCATTGAACAATCCAATAGCCTACTGTGTTCAAACCGTAACACCCTATTACACTTTTGTAACAGGGTGTTACACGTTATCTGACAAGCATTTATTATGATTTTAAAACGCAAAAAAGTGGAAAAATGGTCATAAATGCTTTGGGAGCCTCCCCAACGGTCTGAAATGATAGAGAGGCTATAAAAGCTTATCGGCAACTCATTTGAAGCAAGATCAACAAGCTGGAAACAATTTTTTACTTGTAATCTCTCTCAAAGAGAGTTGTTCTCAAAACTTTCATTTATTATTTATTTTTGTTAATTGTAAGAGCCTTGTGTGCTTATTTGATTTCCTTGTAAAGTTAGCTCTGGGAGTGAGGTTTAGGAATCAATTGTTGTGAAAGGTTTAAGTGTTAGCCTAGATTAAAACACTTGGGTCAAGGGTTAATTTCTAAAGAGAGAAACACTTGGGTAGATTTTGTTGATTAAGCCTTAGGAAAAAACCACATTGTAAAGGTTTGGTGTTAGCCTTGTAAACATTAAGTTTTGAGTGAGCCTAAGAGAAAAACTCTCTTTGTAAAGGTTTGAATGTGAACCAAAGAAAACACTTGGGTTTTGATCTTGAACCTGGTAAAAGGATCATTGATAGTGGAATACCAAATTGGAGATTGGGGAGTGGATGTATGACTTGTTGTGTCCAAACCACTATAACTCTTGGTGTTGTGGGTGTGTGCTTGGCTTAAACTTAACTCTTCTTTTAGAGTTTATATTTTTTTAATTACCAATCAATTCACCCACCTCTTGGTGCCTAGGGATTTTAGTTTCCTTCTAATATTTTTTGAAACTCACTACTTCCTCTCTTCATTTTTTTCCCTCTAGTACAGGGACTTAATGTGAAACAAAATAAGATGCAATTTAGATCAAAAACTTATTAATTTGTCAAAACATAATTCATTTTAACCCGTAAACTTATTTTTTCGAATAAGTCCACAAATTCATAAAAAGTTTTGAAATTTATATAATATTTATTAAAATTTATATATATATATATATATATATATATATATATATATATATATATATATATATATATTTATATATTATATATTATTTGAGATCTAAAAAAATAGAAACAAGATTTACTAATATTAACTAATAGTTTATAATTTTATTTTAAATTTTTTTAAAAATGGAAATAATAAAAATATAAAAAGTGAGATAAAATTTTTAAAATTGGTTTAAATATATATTAAATTCTACAATTAACAGTACTTATTAAAATTCTTTATAAATATTACAAATATATTTGGAAAGAAAAAGGTCGTGTCGGTAAATATTAACAAGAAAGTATATAAGAATATTCATATAGATAGTACTTTAGTAGCCAATAGTATATTGAAACATTTTATATAAAAATATTTAAATTATTTACATAAGAATACTACGTAATATAAAAATATATCTTATAAGAAAAACATTTATTATAAGTACCATCAATACATTCTAAAGATTTGAAATTTATGGTTTTGCATTTACTTTTCTATTCATATTTGCATAGATTTGTATGATATTTAAAAGGAGTCATGACCCATATTCAGATCAAATTCTTGCTGAATGAGTAGGCATAAAACCACCAAAACCCCTATTGAAATTAAACTTATTACTTTCTTCTCAATTTTACTAAGAATTTTAGTCAGAAGTTTTATTTTCATATTATCATATTTAAAAGTAATATATTAATTTCGAATTTATACAGTGATGAAATGATGCATCTTGATCATAATGATGGTATTTAATAAAATTTTTTATTTATGATATTTTTATAAAAATAATTAAAAAATTTATATAATATTGGCAACTAAAATATTATCCAATATGATACATATTCTATAAATATTAATTTCTCTCCTAATTGCTACATATTTTGTAACTCTTCTAAAAATTTTTAACTGTGAGTAGGAATAAAAATGGAGTTTAGGATCTCAGTGAAAAAAAAAAATGGAGTTTAGGATACCAAAACGAAATAAACTAAGTTTACATATTATTTCTATACGATTAATTTAAATACTCTTTCTGTTCTAAAAAGATTGACGGTTTTTAAATTTTTTTTTCAAATTATGAGAAGTAATTTGATGTATTAAATGTTTAAATATCACACACACACACTCATTAATTTTAGTAGCGGACATCAATTTCAATACTATATTCAAAAAGATAACTCATTAAATGAGAGTATTCATAAAATTTTATTTACTAACTAACTTAATTTATCTAACTAAACTATTTTTTAAGTCTTGTGTTTCCAAAATTATTCATCATTTTAGGATGAAAGGATTAATTTTTAGCAATGAATTTTTTTTTTGATTGGGATTTTAGCAATGAATTTAGTACCAATTTAAATGGACCTTTTTTCATCAAAAGAATCATCACAATGTTAATTCCATTAGAAAGTTTAAAGCAAACAATAAAAAAATGTTCTAAAAATAATATTTGGTGAAAAAATCCTAATTTTTTTGAAGTATTAAGGTTCTAGATTTGAAACTTTATCAAAAAATTATTTACCTATTTTAATAATGGAGTAGTAATTGAAACAAGCATGAAAATTTAGACATAGAAACACATACACTTTGTGTCGGACGAGATCAGTGATCCAAGAAGCTTCTCCGGTGAGCATATTTCTTGCAAGCGACCTATCAAAAATATTCAACGATGGTACTATTTTTCATTCTTTCTAAATCAAATCATAATGATTCACCATGATATATTTCTTCACTTACATTTCGGTTAAGTTTAGTTTCTCAAAAGATCTTGGAATCTCACCAGTTAGTTGATTAAAGCTCAAATCACTATAAAAGAAAATGAAATGAATGAATTTCAAGAAATTAAACTGAAGCAATAATAACAGTAATAGTAAAGCAATAATAATAATAATAGTAATAGTAACAATGAATAGGAACATATCACAAGCATCAATACTATTTCATATGCCAACATACATTAATAAATAAGATCATGAAAATGCTATTCTTTGTGCTTGAAACGAACTGTCCATAAGAAAAATCTAACTTGATGAAGATTTTCATATTAAAATTCAATATGAATAACTAGTTTTATAAATGGATGGTTTCATTATTATATTGCCTAAGAGCTCAAGTTCAAGTTTAGAAATGTTGAGAATAGTGTATTTCTGTCCTATCTAGGGATGGCAGTTGGTTAAGTATGGGGAGTGTTAGTTGTCTTGAATTAATTTATAGGCATAATTTTCTTTTTCACCCAATATTACTTTATAACATATTTTGGTTATAGTAGAATTTGGTATTATAATCTTGTTAATTTATTGTAATCATTCTTTCTCAAATAAGAATTCTCTCTTTGCCCTTACGCGTGGGTCGCATTGACCAAATTATAGAAATCCTTTTGGTAAATTTAACTCCGTATATATTATTAAAATCAATGGATTTTAGAAACTTATGTTTTATGTGTATAAATTTATGGAATTAAATAGGTTTACATGTTTGGGACGTTAATTAATTCCATGGAATTTGATGTCATTTAATTTGTACAAATATATTAAATTTTACAAAATCATTCATTAATTAAAATGATGAATTTCATGAAAACCACGTGGGTTTTCACAAACCCTCATTTTGAACGTTTTTAATAATTCATTAATTTTGTAGAAAACGTGGATTGCTCATTATACCAAACAATTGATTTAATCAAAATCCATGGCTTTTCAACAATTCTTCATTGAATTTCTTCCAACTAAACATCGTGTTCTTTACTTTTCTTACTTTAATCCTTTTATTTTATTGCTTTTACCATAATAAATGGTATCAGAGCCACACTACCTATTCATATTTGGGCATCTAGAATTAATTTTTGCTATTGAGATGTCAACCCATAAAGTTTGAAATTAACAAATTTTAGGGTTCAAAAAATTTCACTTTAATACAAGTGAAGATGAAATGTCTTTGTAGTTCAAGGCATGTGCTATAAAAATTCAATGGGTCTAAAGAGTGTTGGGTTATACTAGCATGTGTAGATATATAAATGGGTTTGGAACCCATCTTGTACAAAATTGATTGGTTTGTGCTTGGATCCAATCTACTCCACTTATATATCACACAAACTCTTATTAGATTTCCAATATGAGGTTACATACTCTAACACCCTCTCAAGTGCAAGTGAGTGCAAGTGAGCATGGACTAGTTGTCACTTGGCATATACAGACCTACTCTCAAAAGTCCGTATAAACATGCATAGGTTTACCCTTAGAGACTCTAGGTCTATAAATAGGTCTAGATTCTACTATTAGCCCAACCAGCTCTTCAAATATGAGTCCAGGATTAATCTGCTCTGATACCATGTAAAGATTCATTGGGCTTAGAAAGTGTTGGGTCACACCAGCATATATAGACATATAAATGGAGTTTCAATCTATTTCATTTATATATCATACTAACTCTTATTATATTTTTCGATGTGGGATTACATACTCCAACATGTGTGACGATACTAGAAGGAGAAGAAAATTTACCTAAGGACTTAGAGGAGGATGAAAAAGGGGAGATTCTTCCAAAGACACATAATTCAATTATTTTGAGTCTACTTGATAAAGTCTTGAAAGAGGTTGTTGATGAAACAACCACTGTAGAGTTGTGAAATAAAAGGTGGAAGACAAGTTCCAAATGAAATTTTAAGATACTAGTTATATCAAGAGTAGTGTTTGTATACCTTACAGGTATTAGTAAATAATAAAAAACCATCCAGATAATTTTAACCGAATCATCCTAGATTGGGTAAAAAAAATCCAGATAACTTTAACTGAATCATTCTAGATTTACAAGGTGTTGGGGTTAAAATTAATTATGAAAATCAGGCTATTATTCTTTTATGTTCATTGCCGAATTCATATCAAAATTTTGTTAATACTCCTAAGTATGGTAGAAAAAGTATTTTTGTTGGTGATGTGAATGGTGCTATGTTGTCTGAGGAATTAAAGAGAAAGATTTTCTTGGTCAAACCTCTCAGCCGTCACCCCCTACCAAAATCATAACTCTAAAACACTTTCACCTTCCTCATCCCTTTCCAATCACCAACCTTCATTACTCCAACCGGAAATATCAATGGTGTATTTTGAAGGATTTTTAGAGGGATGGGCTATCCAGAATTTGCAAAAGGTTTTCTTGGCTTATGTTGTGAATGGAATTATTAGTATTGCTTCCAATCGCTGCAAAAACATCTTCATTTTGGTTTCATTAGGATCCATCAAGATCTCAGTGTTCATTATGTGATCAACAAGATTAATAAGATTTCAATTGGCTCTTTTAAGTTGCGCCTTTTGTGGCACGTTACGCCAACAAACCATTACTTCATAAAATTCATAGTCCAGCTCCTCGTTCTGCATCCCCTATTGCACCATTCAAACTTTATTTGCAAGACTCATGTTCATACGTTGCTATTATTAACAATTCTGAAGAGCTGATTGTGGAAAAGGAGGACATTATCTCTTTCTCCTACCCAGGCATCATTACTCTCCCAGTTGGTCTAAGGTAGCATGTATTCTAATTCTAAGTAATATCAAGAGATTGATGTCTATTATCACAACCCTGATTGAGAGAGGTTTTGTATTTATTACCTTATCACCCTTTGGCAGTGATCTTGTCTTTCTTTCCTTTTTTTAGAGGACGATTTGCACTCCTTTATGAAGAAAAACTAAAATTATGTCGACGTTGCCAAGGATGTCCTCCCCATGCCCTGCACTATTTGACAGATATGCTTGGATTGATTTTCTCAGAATCCCATTGAAGTTCATGAGCGCAGACTTGCTCAAGTTCTTTTTTCCTAAATTCAAAACATCGATTGTTTTCCACGATGATTTTCTTCATTCAAAGAGATTGGATGTGGTGTCTTGGTTACTTCCAATTATAAGCAGTCATGTCCAAGGTCGTTTCAACATGGAGGTGGGTGCTAAATCATTTCAATTTCATGTTTATGAGACTAATGCACCTTTGTCTCTTGAGGTTCCGAAGGAGATGGCTTCTGATTCTAAAACAGAAGATGATTTAGTTTCGGACAAAGATCTGATCTCTTAGAGCTGAACTATCTTTGGCCCCATCCATCAGGATCTCATTATACTTTAATCGATTGCTGTGGAGGAGACTCCCAAATCACTATCACCTCCAATCCTTGATATTGTAAATGTTTTGGACAATCATATTCCTTTTCCTGATGGCAACATCTACTATGTTAATTCTAAAAGGCCTAGAAAACCAAAGAAGGTGAAGCGTATGTTTGATAATGGTAGCCTAGTTTCTTGTCAAGTCTCGGGTTCTTCCCCTCATGATACACTGTTTGATTCTGGTATTGTACATAACATTAAGTTCTATGCAATATGGCAACCTCCATCCCATCTACTTCTTTACATCATGAAGCCTGTGAAACAAGGAAAGTAAGCAGATGCCACTACAAGAATTATCCGATTTAGAAAGGGATTTAATCCATTTCTAATTAGAAACGGATTTTAGGAATTTAGAAACGAATTTGGATTGGGGACTGAATTTTGGACAATTTAGAAATAGATTTACAGTCCATTTCTAAATCCGTTTCTAAATTTGGTGCGAATGTGGCCCAAAAATTTAGAAACGGGTGTGAATGAATTGGGAACCGATATATCTGTTTGTAATTAGAAACAAATTTCCTATCCGTTTCTAAAATTAAAGGGGGGGTGGGATTCTGAAAATTGCTTTCAAATTAGAAACGGACGAAAAAAATTTGAAACGGATCCGTCCGTTTCTAATTTGGTCAACATGAAAGTCAAATTTACTTAAAATTTGGAAACAGATAAAGAATATTAGAAACGGATCCTGTCCGTTTCTAATTCGTTAAACATAAAAACGAGGAATTTCTTCCCACTTCTGGTAGAACCCCAATTGATACAAAGAAGAGGATAAAAATTCCTCTCATCTGAACAAAACCGAAGAGCCCAATGACGGTAACGAAGCTAAACTCCTCTCCCCTGCCGACAAAATAGAAGATCCCCAGCCACCGACAAGCATAACAACCCCCATCCACCGTCATTGACAGAGACCTCCACCACCTGCAGAACGACAAAACTCATCTCCTCCATCGTCAAAAGACCTCCCCCTACAGACTCAGACGCCGACACTAACGTAAAGAGGTAAGTTAATTGATTTTCATTATTTTTTAGATAGAAATTAATTAAAAATAATCATTGTAAATTAATTGCATTTAGGTAAATAGAATCCGTAAATGTAGGGTATAATTGCTATTAATTGATTTAAACTTGTTTAAATTAATTGTATTTTAGGTTAATTTAATTTGTAAATTTAGGTAAAATTTTTTTTACTTTATTATGTTAAATTTAGGTTACAATTTCTGTAAATTAAGTTAAATTTAGGTTAGAAATTCTGTTAATTAAGTTAAGTTTAGGTTAGAATTACTGTGAATTATGTTAATTTTGTAGTTATTAATTAATTAATAAAAATTGTTAGTTAATTGGATTTTAGTAAATAAATATTTGGTAAAAACAGAAAAATAAAAAATATAAATAGGGTTAAATGTAATTATAAAAACAAAATAATGAAAAATGAAAAAAAAATTAGGGTTAGTATATTTGAAATTATAATAATTAATTGTTAATGAAATAAGTTTTGAACAATGGAATTATAGTAATTTAGATTAGGATTTCCAAATAATTAAATAAAAATAGAAAAATAAGTGCGAAAATTAAAGTGAAATGTAGATTTTGTGAAGAAAATGATAAAAACTTAAATTTTGAAGTGAATA
>CANYLF010211168.1:0-15937 GCA_948193215.1 Bocquillonia castaneifolia
TTCTTCTCAGATTCTATCTCCTCGACTTCGAGCCCATCATCATAGAGCTCAACAAAATTCCTTGGATTCATGAACTGAAGCTTCTCTACCCAATTACCATGCACATTCCTTGGTATGATCCGGACTTGATCCCGTTCTAAGAGCTTGTTAGGCATCAAAGTAGCCTTATTCCTCCATCTAATCAAGAACTTAGAGAATGTCTCGCCATCTTTTTTTTTCGTCATCTCCAAATCCCTCAAAGAGACTTCAAGGGCAGCATTATAGGAGAACTATCCCTTAAACGCCTCATTAAGAGCTTTCTAGTCAGACTTGATGGTCACCGGCTGAGCATGGTACCAATAAGATGCTACTACTCCTTCCAAGGTTAAAGGAAACAAACCCAACTTTTGCTCCCCATTCAAAGTAGTTGCTGACATGATGGTTGTGTATTACTTAAGAAGCAATTTTGGATCCCCAGCTCCATTGAACTTTGGCACATCGGGCATCATGAACTTAGGTGGTAGTCTAGTGATCCTATACCGGCCTAAGTTCTCAAAATCAAAATCTTGGTCCTTGCTCTTGACTATTTCTTCGAGCTTCTCCATTTTCTTAGTTAAAGCATCCAGGACATCCTCGTCAGGGTGTCTTTCTTTATCCCTCTCCTCATCACTGCTTTCAAACTCATCCTTCCTACGTTCATCCCATTCTTCAAGAGCTTTCTTGATGGCTTTGTCCATCATTTCTTGCAAAGTCTTTAGGACATCATCATTCAACCCAGCCATGGTGCCTGGGGGGGTTGGAGCTTCAAGTATCGATGGTGGTGTGTTTCGAACAAGACGTCCAGCTTGTCTTACCAGAAGTACTAGGAGGATCTATATTGCTGCAAAACAAGGGGTTAGCATGCAATGTCATGTGTATGTAAGGGATGCATGTATGCATGAATGCACCAAGCAAGAGGACACAAGAAACAAACGTTAGTTAAACATACATACTACCAAGTGGTGGACCTTTCAACCTTATTACTCCCACACACGTATTCGTTTTGCAAGTCAAAATTCCTAGGAATTGGTTTGGGCTGTCACATTAATAGGGGATGCTATTGCTGACATAGTATGCACGTTCGAATAGGAACAAATCTCAACATCCAAACCAAACAATAAGTCATTATAACACCCTTATCCCGTGTCCTTACTCTTGACGAGTCCTTGATGTTTCCCGTGCTCTAAGGCCATTTTAGCATCAATCAAGTACAATTAGACCGACGCACCAACATCCCTTAAACACAGGTAGTAGTCAAGGTCACTATTTTCAAACCTTAACTAATCCTATGCTGTAGGGCCACATTAGTCAGGTACAATTAGACTAACACTTGACACCCCCATAGGTAGCAATTAGAATTTCGATTAAAGGGCAATAACACTAGACTAGGTCAAAATAATGGTTTCATGGCATCACATAACACATCAATCATTTGGTAAGTCCTAGTGGAAGTTGTTAGGGTCACTACATGGCTTCAATCGGTTCAGCTAAAGAAGGTTCTCATAGAAGGTGAACTCCTATTAACCATCTTCCTCTTTCAAAAAAGGTTCAAGTGATGGTAGGACATTCAGCTCAGAATTTCCCATTAACTATCACCCATTAACCATAACTGGGGTGGTAAGCGATAGTAGGACAATTCCATCTATGAGTGGCAGTCACTGATTTCGCCCCCTATAAAGTGCGCATTCATAAATCATATGTAGCTTGACCAGTGGTACCCGCAAGGTAGGGTGTTTTAATTCAAGAATGCAATGCAAGGAAACTAGAGTTGGATATAATGATAATGAGTTACTTTAATCACATGAATCATAAGTCTGTCATCCCCAATAGAGTCGCCAAACTGTGGATAAAGAGAGGTTACCTCAGTGATCCAAGTCATGCGACGACTGTGGCACTGTACGTTTAGCATACGGGAGCTAATAGTGTGAGTCGCCACCCAAACAGGTATTGAAAAAAGAAATTGGTGAGCGTCTCGATTCCCTTAAGAATGCATAAGACACCAAAAAGACACAGAGATTCCAAGATTGGACTTATGCATTCTTAAGGAGTGATTCTTTACAAGCAATTCATAGGATTATATCTACCTTCATTTCCACTACTTAAAGCAAATAAAACATACAAGAACATTCTTACACTTTACAACTTTTAAGCATGCATAAGTGAGTTTCTATACAAACAAGGATCAATTTTACATTGCCAAACCATAGTTAGTCCAAATTACATGCAAATGGTTAAAGCACATACCACAACACATCAACACAACATAGTTTGCTACCATTTTAACCTAGGGATTACCAAATAACCTTATTAGATTCATTTCATGCATATTTCGCTTATTTCTTACCAAAGGAGGTTAGACTACTTACCTTTTAGCTACATTCCACATGAAATTTTTGTACACAGAAGTTGCAGAGCACTGGAGGAGCCTACATAGAGAGCAACACCACTTCTTTCCACAGTCACCATCCAACGCCACTCTTGGGAGTGGCATTGAGCACAACACCACTCTTTGAGTGGCGTTCTGACTCAACCCACTCTCATTAGTGGCGTTGCCACTATCACATGTAGGGGAAGGCAGAAAATTCAGAAAAATGCAACTTTCGAGCTTACCAAACCCTAAAAATTGGCAGAAAAAAATCAACCAAAACATCAATGCATGATGCAAACAACTTAAAACAAGTGACTATATGGCACAACCCAACCTAGCATGCATCTAAATATCACATGGCATGAAATTAACATTCACAGTAAACATACAATGCAGAATCTTATGAAAACTATGAAACAAGCTCTCAAACAATTCAAATCATATTTAAACAATCAAGAACAACTTAAAACAACTCCAAAACAAAGGAAACATACATTATAACATGTAAATCTATTATATGCATGATACCAAGAACTTACAGTAAACATAATCAAATGCAGTGAATATACAGTGCACTGATTTTTATGGAAATCTACTAAAACCAATTATAATGCACAATACCTCTTTAGAAATCATTTAAATAGCATAAAAACATGTATTAAATTAACAAAACATCAAATCATAGCATTTAAAAAGATTAACATTGAATTTCAATTGAAATTGAAATGAGTAGACAATATACTATAACTTTTAAAATCGATTGAAATCAACTCAAATGCTTTTGATTTTGAATAAAACATGTTAGAATCATCTAAAATCTACTTAAAACACAATTTAAAACAATTTTCAGAATCTAAATTATAAAAAAAAGAAATTGAAAAAAATCACGTATAGTGCACTGAAAACAGGTAAACTTGGAAAACAATCATTAACAATGATGCCATAAAACACTTTAATTGAATAGAAATAACATTTCAACATGTTAAGAATCAACAAAACAAAAATCTAATGAAAAATGCAAAAGATGCAGTACGTACGTTCAAAATAACTTTCACGGCAAAATTGACAGATGAATATTTTGATGCATACAATGAATGAAAATCATAATAATTGCATAGAAACAATAAAAAAATTAACAATTAAAAGGGTTTTGAATACTTACAGGAATGATCATTGGAACTCCAGATTCAACAGACAGCAAATCAAAAGGAATGAATCTTCTAAGGAGGGCTCGATTTCCCTCAGTTGTTTGAGTTGATTAGCTTTTTTATTTTTTCATGTATTGTTTCTTTGTTTTTGTTTATTTTCTCTCTCTAAAAACACTTACAGAACCTTTTTCTCTCTTAACCCAAAAGAATCTCCCTCTATAGAATTGCCAACCTTTAGAATTGCCCCCCTGTAGGAGAAAATGAGTGTGCCTTTTATAGGTAATGACTCTAATGCTTTGCTTAATTCTTAAGCAGAAAGGTTTGAATTTTGAAATGGAGATTGATTCAATCAGATCTTCTGTTCATTGTTTAAAATTTGAAATCAAAGATTGACATAAATCACGTTCAGTTACATTTTGAAATTCAAATTAAAATCAATCCTCATGTAAGCTTTAAAATGAAACGGGTTTGGGCTTTTAACCAATTTTAAGCCCAAAAGAACTTAATTAATTACTTAAAGGCCAGCCCATAAGATTTGAGTGAAATATAAAGCCCATTCTAACCTTTAAAACCAAAATCCAGGTCCTACATCAAACCAAGCCCAGTAAAATGGCAGTAGATGTTCTAATCCCATTTTGGAGCCCTAAACGTCAGAATTAGAAAAATTGTATTAGAGACAAAAACATGTAGAATGGCCCAATTTACATATTAAATTAGTTTCAGGCCATTTTAAGGTTCGTATGAAAAGATATGATGAAAACAATGCATGGTTTTATTTCAAAACGATTTTCTGGCTTAAAACAATGCACTTTCAAATCTGAAATCCATTTTGAAACATCACATGATCAAAATAAAAGCCATAATCACTCTACTTATGCCTTGTGAGCATAAGTAATCATCATTGGGAACGTCGAGCCGCTTCCCCATCCTTGCATCCAAAAATTAGGTGTCTACAATGGGTCCTTGGTAGAAAAGAAAGTATATATATGGCAAAGTTTTTAGGCTTTTCAATCAGGTCCAATTCTTCAATTACTTACGATCCTTAACTCGGTTTTATCTCAAATTTTCACCACCAGCTCATATAATTATTTAACACTTTCAGCCATAAAATTATATCAAAAAGACTTCAAAAACTACCCTTATTAATTTTTAAAGATTAAAACATGACATATTATAATTCTGAATTAAAATTAATTAATCCAAAAATTACGGGTATTACACTTAAAGGGTAATAACTAGTGGGCTAGTGCACTAAGTAGACTTATGGAAAATCTTCAAGTGGACTTGAAGGAAGATATCTAGTGGACTAGAAAATGTACATTAAGTAGACTTGGTTATAGACATCCAATGGATTAGATTAAAGTGCTTTAAGTGGACTTAAAGGCTAATAACTAGTGGACTAGTGCATTAAGTGGACGTAATGAAAAAACTTCAAGTGGACTTGAAGGAAGATATCTAGTGGACTAGATACGAATGCAATAATTTAGTAGAGAAAGCTGGACGAACATGATTTAAGTAGGGCACTAAAAGGATGTGTAGGGTGCTTGTGGTCTTTGAAAGATGTCATGAAGGCATAAATGTCTTAGGAGAGTGGACTATTCATGATATTTTTCTCTTGGTTTCTCCCTAACTTTGTTGTACTTGAACTTGCTTGCCCCTGAGCGTGGTTTCTAGTGTCCTCGTCATTGATGACACTGACTTCAATTGTCGTTCATGCTCTTTTCTCATGGCTTTGGTATTTCACATAGTAGCCTACATGTCCTGCATGGATGCATGGAATATATTTATGCTTAAGCTAGTGCATGTCGTGTATTTGCATGTAACAGCTATGAAAGCTAATGCATGTTGCATATTGTATGCACGAATTCTTATGCTAACATTATGTCTAAAGAATTTGGATTTCTTATAACCTATAGTTGCATGATATACTGTGGTCAATGCTACATGAAATGTATGAAGTTATTGACATTGGCTCTGCTCGTTAACTTTTCATTATACACTAGTCATATCCTTGTCGAAAGGGAGTGTTCGTGTTTTGTCTCTCAAACTAGATCTCTAGAAGTGAGCTCATGTAGGTTTTAACTTGTTGATGATGTGGGGACTGGCATGGAACTAGACCTAGAACCAGAAATGAGAGGCAAACTCCAATGCCATAAGAGCTAGGCATGATTATTGTTGCGAGCAATCATTTCTTTGAGAGAAGATGACTGAACTTGTTGATTTCGTCCATTGTAGAAACTTGATCTTTATGAATCACTTTTGGTGATTTGTCGAGTTGCACGGGATGATGACTTGCCCTCAAGTATTTGTTCAAAAGCCGACTGGTAGGGCAAATGCATCGTAAAAGTGGCTTAGTGAATGCACCCTTGTTGATCTCATATTTGTCTCAATTTATTTGCTTAATATTTTCTTTTCTAGCTTGAATGCAATGACATTAATCATATGATAGGTAAATATGGCAAAAATTCAAAGTCAATCTTTATTCATTTAACAATGGTACAAAAGTGTGCTTTACTAACTGCATAAGACATTACTGTTGGCATAAATCATCCCTTCGAGTATTCAAAATTCATTTTTAGAGAAATCCAATTAAAGGTAATGTTAATAGAAAAGCTTCAGAAAAACAAGTCAAAGTGAAAGTTATTTATCTTGTATATTTCAATATGAACACAATCAACCCAACACTCTTACAATTCTTACAACAACTCTCCCTAGTGTTTAGGGGGGCAGTGTTTGCACTCAAGTCAAAGCATAGAAAAGTTCAACTATATGCTTGTCTCTTAATCATAAGTCCTCTACTTGAATGTATTGAAAATACAAATCTGAGGGTCTTTCATTTGGTTGTAATGGGGCTTAAGTATGGTAGGATTTCAAAGGGAGAAAATGGTAAGTGCACTATAACTCCTAGAATTTCAAACTTGTGAAGGGATAAATTGCAACTTACTTCACTTGTCAAGAGTATTTCAAAAATAGGAACTTCATCAAGGATGCCCATTGTTCTTACTTTTTCTTTCTTTTTCAAAATTTTTTCTTTCTTTTCCTCTCTCTTTTTAGCATTTTTTTTCAATCAATCAACATTTTCTAAGCCTTTCTTTTTCTCTCTCTTTGTTTTTTTCATCATTTTTTCCTTTATTCTCTTTTTTAGAGCGAGCAACTTATGCATCTTGCAATCTAGTTTATAACTCACTTAACAAAGTTTTTTTCAAGGAATGCTCTAGAATTATGCAATCACTTCACAACTTATTTCATAGCAATGGAGTTGCAAGACTTAGTGTACAAAAGGGTTGAAAAGGATAGGAATGATTTTTTAGAAAAGGCTTAATCATGCTAATTATTATTGGCAAATTCAAGTATCAAAGAAAAGGGAATTCATGGCTCAACTTTGGCTTCCTAAAGTTAGAAGAGGTGGGCTTTAAGGTCAAGAGTTTATCCTAAAGTGCCCTCTTCATTTTCATTTTTCCAGTAATCATTTGGATTTCAAATGTATACCAAGGTGAGTTCTAATGAACACTCCCTATGCAAGAGGTTTTCATTAAGAAGAAAAGAAGCATAAAGTAATGAATGCTCATTAAGGCTCAAGCGCTCACAAGTTTTGGGACCATGTTGAGCATCTAGTATTCATATGAAATATCACAATCAAAATAAATGTCGTTAAGACAGGGAAGTAGAAAGCTTGAACACTTTGAAAAAATCAATCCGAATTTGAATTTTAACTTCTCTTTATTTTTTTTAATTTTTGGATCAATAATATAATCGTACAGAGTAAGTATTTCATATTCCTTGTGTACCAATGTTAAATGAACAATCATGAAATGGATTGAAGTTAAATAAACTCAATATTATCAATGAAATGCATTCATTCTATTGAGAAAAAAATCAATAAAAAAAGCAAAGTAGATGTCCTATCATTGACCTAACGGGTCATTATTATGCTAAGAAATATATGACAATCATTAAACACTTGATGCACACACGGATGCTAGAGCATGGTGTGATGATGCCCGTTCACTCGTTTGAGTCATAGTTTGAATTTTCCCTTCTTGTCCCTCAAAAGCTTTTGATAGGGGCTCATTCTTATTTGACTTCATAGCTTCAATTTCCTCAACTTGGAGTCCACCATAAATAAAGTCTTGGATCTCGTGTTTGAGCTTCAAACAATCATCAGTATAATGACCCAAAACCTGGTGGAGCTGGCAATACACATTAGGATCATATTCTGATGAGTGAATGTTTGGTGGATTCTTGGCTAGTTCAGATTTAAGCATCCCACACTTTTCCAACCTTTCAAAGATTTTATAAAGAGGTTGACCAAGCTTGGAAAACTTACGTGGAATTGGAGCTACATTCACCAACTTTGCAAGATTCTTGTGAAAGAAATCTTTCTGGATTGTTAGTATGAGAAATTGATCCTCCCTTATTTGAAATGACATCTCCTTTTGTGCTTAAATGGGATTGAAAGGCTCCTTCTTGACTTCTCTTACTGGCAGAATCTAATCTTTGGTGTAAAACATCCCATTCCCTAGCTCAACGATCTTTTCTTCATTGATGAATAATTGAATCTCCTTCTTGAGAATTTTGCAATTGTCGGTGTGATGTCCTCTGGTTTAATGGAACTCACAACAAGCATTTGACAAATTTCCTTGGGCCTTTTGGTTTGATGGCTTCTTTGGCATTGTGGGTTTTATCACACCTTGGTTTTCTAACTCTCTGAAGATCCTTGACAATGGTTGCTTAATGCTCATCCTCTGCCCTTGAACTCTTGGTGTATCGGACTCCTTTATAGGATTCAGAGCTCCCTCAAATGGCATGGGATTGGCCTGCATCTTTGTAAACTCTCTAGGATGGTTTGCCATATGGTTCATAGTTGGTTGTTTTAAGAATTCCCTCATCATGGACTTCACTTCATCCCTCACTATTTCACATATTTGTTGGGTGTCCAAGGTATATCTAGAGGAATTCATGTTGCTACAAAATAAAAGGTTAGCATGCTATGTCATGTATGCGAGGATGCATGGATGCAAAGGACAAAGGAACACAAGTAGCAAACGTTAGTCAAGCACATGTACTACCAAGTGGTAGGCCTTCAAACCTTATTTCTCCTACACACATATTCGTTTAGCAAGTCAACATTCCTAGGAATTGGATTTGGTTCATCACACTAACAGGGGATGCTATTGCTGATGTGGTTACGCATAATACCATAGAGATTTCTCAATATCTAAACCAAACAATAAGTCATCATTATGTCCTTATCCCATGTCTTTACTCTTAATGAGTCCTTAATGTTCCCCCTATTCCATGGCCATTTTGGCATTGGTTAGGTACACTAACACCAACATCCTTTCACAAAGGTAGTAGTTAAAGTTTCTCTTCTCGAATCCTAAAATTCACTATGTTCCAGGGCCATTTTATCGTTAGCTAGGTATAATTAGACCAACACCTTGACATCCCTTTCACATAAGTAGAAATTAAGGTTTGATTTAAAGGCAATAACACTAGACCAGGTCAAGATAATGGCTTCATGGCATCACTTAACAAAACAATCATTTGGTAAGTTCTAGAGGAAGTTGTTAGGGTCATTACATGGCTTCAATCGATTCAGCTAAGAAAGGTTCCTAAAGTAGATGAACTTCCATTAACCATCTCCCCTTTTGAAGGGTCGAGCGATGGTAGAGCATACAGTCTTCGATGAGTGGTAGTCACTAATTTCGCCCCCTATGAAGTGCATTCGTAAATCATAGGCGACTCGACCAATGGTACGTGCGAGGTAGGGTGTTTTAATGCAAGAATGAATGCAAAGAAACTAGAGTTGAGTTGAAAATATTAATAAAAAGTGGCTAATCACTGGAATTAATAGTCTGTCATCCTTAGTGGAGTCGCCAAACTGTAGACAAAGAGGGGTTTCCTCAGTGGTCTAAGTTTGATTGACGACTACGGCACTGCGCATTTAGCGGAAGGAGCTAATGTGGGAGTCGCCACCCGAACTGGCATCTGGAACATCTTAATTGGTGTGTGTCTTGATTCCTTGAAGAAATGCGGAGCGGCCTTGACCTCAGAGATTCTGGGATCGGACAACCGCATACCTTAAATTTGTGATTCTTTACATCCACTTTTAGAATTATTTCTGCCTTTATTTCCACTACTAAGAAAAATAAAACAAACAATAATTTCCTTACATTTTACATACAAAACATGCCAAAAGTGAGTTTCTAGTTACAATCAAGGATTAATTTTACATTACCAAGTTAGTATTTAGGTTTAATTACATACAAAGGTTATAGAAAATACAAAAACAAGCAACACAACTTAGGTTTCTACCAATTTCAACCTAAAACGATTACCAAATAAGCATTTACAAGTCATTTTCATGCATCTTTATAATCTAAAGTTTACCAAAGAGAGTTACAAAAGCTTACCTCGTCGCTTATTTCCACGTAAATGCATTAATATACAAAAAAATTACATTTATGCCAAATTCCAGAAGTAACCACCATCAACGCCACTCCAAAGAGTGGCATTTGCCTTGAACGCCACTTGGGGAGTGGCGTTTGGGCCAAACATTACTTCCTCGAGTGTCGTTTGCGATCCCAACAGAGGAAAATATGCAAGAACAATGAAAATGCATTTTATGAGTTCCCCATGCCTATAGTTGACAAAAATAGGTAGAAAAATAATCTATTTATGATGCAAACATCCTAAAAAAAGAGTCTAGAATAACAAAACACAACTTAAATCTATATACAAGAGCATTTTTAAGCTTTTTGATCCATAAAAACATGTAATTATGATGTAAAACATGTTAATCATGGCATTTAATGATAATTAACATCCTAAATCTAAAATTTAATTTGAATTTTAATCATGGCATTTACACATAAAATACATTTCAATTACAGTACGTAAGAAATGAAGAAGATATGTTCATGGCAGTTCATCCATTTACATATGATCATTATATATAACAACTACATTCACTGATTCATGCTAAAAATGAAAGAAAACAACAAGAATTAAGTTAAGAGCACTTACCTCAAAGATTAGGAGCAGCTTGAGTCCCTCAGATAGTTTAAGTGGATTGGGCAAAGCTTTGCCTCCGGCGAATCACGTACGAAAGCAAGAAATAAGAACAGAACATCTTTTCTGAAGAATTAAGAAGAAAGAGGGGATTTTGGAAGAAAATGAATCTCAAAGCCAGAGAGTTAGCCATAGAAGATTAGATCTTTCTTTGGATAGATTCAGAGCAAATTATTCTATAGCTTTCGTGCCTTATTTATAGGTTGAGGAAACGACAAAGTTATGATCATCTGAGCTCACAATCTGATTTTCAATTCAAAATTCGAATAAAATGATTTGAAATTCAAAAATCGAATGCAACAGATAGAAAATGCGTCAAAAATTTCAAACTTTCAGCTGAAAATGAGAGAGTAGTGTTTGCGACCCAATGGCACTCCAAGGGTGGCATTTGGGGCACCATAGTGGAGTTCGCCCATTTTGAAGTCCCAAACGTCCGAATCTTAAAATGCGTATTTGATACAAAATTGTGCAGAACGGCCCAATCTATTTTGAGAAGAAGTTTTAGGACATTCCGACACTTATAGAAAAAGTTATGATGAAAATTGTCTGAAGTTTGCACGGTTTTATGTTAAAATCATCTTTTGACTCAAAATGCATTTTTCAAGTTTCAAAACCATTTTAAAGACATTTACTGATTTGGAGAGAGCTAATACCACTCAAATTCATGCTTTTCAAGCATGGGTAATCGTCATTAGGCCTTTGAGCCACTTCCTCATATTCACATCCAAAAATTAGGTGTTAATAGCCGGCCCTTCCTGTTCCTGATCAAAATATGCATGCTTGTATCCATGCATAAACTTATTGGATTCTACTGGGCTGGTGGAGTGATCATGATGCTCCATGTTTATATTCATAAAATAAACTATAATGTATGTTTAATGCATATGTGCAATATGTTAGGTATGGTGTGACCTTAATCCCTCTATTTCCCACATTGAATTCACATCATCACACTATACTTGACCATATTGTAAGCATATATGCATTCCCTAACTCATTTGAACATTTTGATTCATATATAACATTATTGGATACTCATTTGCTCAAAATTAAGTCATTCCACATTATTGCATCATTTCCTTGTATACACATAACCACATCACATTTACATTTCCATAACACATCAACAAATACAAAAAAACATCATATTTCCACTTGGACCACTACCAATTGCACATTTAAGCATACACTCATCATTTACATTGCTTTTGTTTAACTTTGCACGTTTTAGTGCACTTGCCTCATCCTCATTCATTTACCCTTTTGCACTCCTTATTCTTACTTTGGGCTCATATAGCCTTATTCACATCACATTCACTTTCACATATTCCTCACATCATTCATAACTTATACACAATAAACAAACATTACCTCAGCACATCACATACAATAAGCACACAAAATAGTGCATACCTGGGCCTCCGATGCATTGCTTGTGCTCTCCATCCTCTTATGCTTATAGAATTGACACATAACTCAGCCACATTGATACATTTCACATTCAAAGATGTATATCATTCATAAACACCAGTCACTAAGGGTCTAATACCTGCTCTGATACCAAAAATTGTAACACCAATTTTAACTATCATGAATTTCTAATGGATTGTACAAAATTAATGTCTTTGAATTATTTTAGCCCATTTATACATTTTTTTCTTCAATATAACTTTATATTCCATAATTTTTTTACCTAAATAGACCTTAAAAATCAATTTTTAAAAATTATAGAAGTCAAATACAAAAGTATAAATTTTGGGGCAGCAAGCTTGTAAATTTGGAGCTGTAAATCGTGTTTGAAACCTTGGGTTATTTTACCATCTAAATGGATTAGTTTTGGCCTGAATTTTATAGGGTATTTAGGGGACTTATAGAGGTATATAATGGTCTAAATTTTGGGACAAATACTACTGATTAACTAGTTTCAAAATGCAACAAAAATTGAGGTAAAACAGTCCCCAAATTTGAGGCTTTGAGGTATGTGATTTAGGTAGCATTTTTACCCTAACTTCTCAAGCTCATGGCTTGAAATTTAAGTCTCATTATATACCTTTACCCTTGAGAAATTTGACCATATGAACAGTATTTTTCTAGGTATTGTAAGGAACCTAAAACTCAACAAAAACAGCAAACATCAAAACAACTCAGCATATTCAATCATGCACAACTCAATTTTCTCATCATTGAAGCTACTAGCATATATTCACATTCTCATAGATACATTACCACTCAAATTCCCATTCAAAAATCATACATAGCCTAGATATACATATAATCGACTTAAGTTCTAATTTAGTTTAGTTAAGCACACATATTCAATCCATAAGGTAAAACGAAAACCAACATCAAACCTAATTATGATTATCAAGTTAACTATATATATCATATACTAAGTTATTAACTAAATTGTCCAGATTTTATATTCATATATTACATCTCCAAAATGCCCCGTGCAACATGTATTCTCCTTCAGGCCACCTGAAATGCTCGATGATGCGAAATGCAGGATTTGCACGGTTTTGATTATTAACTAGCAAAATATCCTAAAAAAATATGCTAGGGGGTGTGCTGGCGACTCAGTAAGCATTTAATACATTAAATAATAAAAATATTAAGATAAATTACTCTATCCAACCATCCAACATCACATACATCAAATATGAAGCAATTCTCTATTCAATTAAGAACATTCATATTAAGAACATACACGAACACATAATCAGGTGGATGACTCTTCCTCATAAATTTCCTCACTAATCTCATCATTTCTTTTCTTCCATTATTATAATAGGTGGCTATCGATGAGACCATCCGCTTGGCTCGATCTCGCCATCACTCGGCATGTAGCTTTTACCCAGCTCAACTATAATAACCATTCACACACAAACCCTTTTTCTCGAGTCATTCGTACCAATACCAAAACAAGATTAAAGCAAGCATTCTCACTTGAATCTCTTCTCAACATTCAAACCAATAACCAGAACATATTACTCAACCATGTCATCTCATATTATCACAACTCAATTCAATACAAGCACATAATTGGACATTCAAGTAAGATAGAAAATTCCACCAAATATTTTCACCTATTTAATGTATCAAATACTTTCCTCATAGGAATTAGGAATCCAAGTCTACGATTTACTCCCTTCTCCAATAGTCTCCTTTTTTTAGATCCATCTAATCATATAATTCAAACATATATACAACCATTCAAAATCATACATACTCATATATTCATCATTAAAAATTCCTACAAGTTTTATTAATGTTTCTCCTAAAATTCTCTAATGCATTTTAATACCCATTATTCTAAATTAACTTCTAATTAATTAATCGCCTAATTAAGCTATGTAATTAAATTCCCTACTTTGATTTTCTTAAAAATCATTTACAATAGCCCAAACCTAAATTGATTACTTAAAACTAAAACAATCAACTACTAACCTCTTTTCTTTAGTCTTTATTCTAAGCCTGCAATAAATCTTGCCAAAGGTTTCCTTTGATTTAGTTACCCAACAAAAGGTTGGTTTGGGTGCTCTAATGGCGCCTTGATTTCAAGAGGAAGAAGACACTTCTTCTTTTTATTTTTCTTAAGTTATGGTAGTGGTGGCTTGTGTAGTATACTAGGTTAATGTTTCCTTACCTTCAAGGAAACCTCCACTTACTAATTCTATTATTATAATATTAATAAGCCATCCCTTTATTCCCACCTATTTCACTTATCTAACTCTCTACATATAAGGTCCCTTAATCTTTCTTAATCTTCACTTTACACAATTAACTTAATTAGTTATCAATTAAATCCTTATCTTTTCTTACAATTTAGTCCCCCAATGCTAATTAGCATTAATTCTTAATTAACTAATACATCATTCAATCATACAAGACTAACAAATGATACTAAATATTTTTATTAATGCAAATGAAGATGTTTATTGTTATGCAATGTATGTTAAATAACACTCACAAAAATGTGGATGTGACAAATATCCATACCCTCATATTAATTTGTTTATCTTTAAATATAATACATAATAGTTAGAGATGGTTATGCTACAATATTTGATGATACGAATAATGATACTGCAGAAGGTTCAGGTACGATTATATGTGTATATATTATTTTTACTCCCACGTTATAGAATATTTAGGTGAAAAACACAAGTATTCTATCATAACAAAGCCAGGGTTAATATTTTTTTATAATTATGATATGTGTGCGTGTGTGTGTGTGTATATATATATATATATTGTAACACCCAATAATTGCATATACATTCAATACTAATTAAGTACAAAAAGAGAATATTTGAAATTTAAATAAAAAGTATGTTAATTATTCATTTTAGAATGAAATAGGGTTCAATTAATATATGTTTAGGACATAAATCGAAGGGGTTTAAAGCCAAAAATTTATGTTTAAAATCTTTAAAACAGTAGGTAACACGGGCTACAACATGGGTTGGTTTGGTCGTGTTGTAGGTCATGTTGGCTGCTGCTTCCTACAACACTGGCATGACATGGGTTGGGCAACCTGTGTTGCCGGTTATGTTGGCCTAAAAACACTTGAAAACTCATCTTTTCCAATTCAAATTTTGCTCAAACTTAACATAAGTCTTAGGCAAACATTAGGAAACTTAAAAACGCGTTTCTAATATCATTTAGACATATCAATCTTCAACTTATACAATCAACATAAGGTTCTAACATATGAATTACAACCTAGTTTAAAACATATTCTCAAATATATACAATCCAAGAACACACATCAACATATACACGCTTTGATTCCCAAAATGCCCCATGCTTGTGTTAACTTCTTCGGTCCACCTGTTATGGTTGATTGATGTAAATGATTTGAGGCAATGCACTGCTACACTATCTACTATCTTGCTCACCTAGGAAAAATTGCTAAGGGGTAAGCTGGCGACTCAATAAGCATTTAATCAACTAAACCAAGAATACATTAAGCCAAAATAACCAAACATACAATTATCATATAAATCACATAATGAATATACATTCGGAATCATTTCTAATAACCAATCACATTCAAAGCTCAGCCAAGGAAATTCTCAACCAATTCAACATCTCAAACCATCAACCAATTTCAATTCACATCAATTCTCATCAAATTAGGATCGGATGACTCAATCTCACATTTTCTCACATTTCCTTTCCTTTCATTTCCTCATAAATTTCACATTTAGGTGGCCACCGACGAGACTATTCGCCCGGCTCAGTCTCACCATCCCACACATACGGGTAGCTATCCGCCCTGCTCAGCTTTCCCGATCACACGCATATCACATCTCATGAGTCATCC
>CANYLF010211178.1:0-17511 GCA_948193215.1 Bocquillonia castaneifolia
ATTATCTCACCTAATTTCAACCTAAAAAATTATTTTTTAATCTAAATTCATCCTAATAATTATTTTTAATCTAAAATCAACCTAAAAAATTAATTCTTTTATCTAAATTCAACCTAATAATTATTTTTAAAATAAAATAAATCTTAAAAATTAATTAATTTATCTAAATTCAAACTAGTAATTATTTTTAATATAAAATCAACATAAATTATTTTAATTAATTACAATCAAATCAACATACAAATTTAATTTCCTCTAAAAAACATACAACTTTAATTCAATTTACCCTAAAATTAATTTAATTAAACTAAACTAAAATTCAATTATATTCAACTACAAATTAATTTAACCTACATAATTTCATTTAATTCACTCAAACAATATTTAAACAATAATTTACCCCTAAATTAAAAAATAAACCGACAATAAATAAATTAATGAACAATAAAATAAAAAAATTAGAAACTTACCTTCTCCGGCGACCAGGCGACGAAGGCCGGCGAGAAGGAGCTGCTGCATGCGACGACGGCGAGGAGGGAGTTGCTATTGCTGCTGCTAGACGGTGACGATGATGGACCAGGTGGACATGAAGACGGTGGCGACTCCATCGGCGGTGGGGATTGGTGGTTGTAGTGGCTAACAACCTTGGTTAGCCGGTTGAGGTGGAGGCTGGTGTTAGGGATAGTGGCTGCCGTTGTTAGGGGGCGAGGAAGAAAGAGAGAAATGAGAGTTAGGGTTTCTTTTCCTTCTTTATATACTGCAATATTTGCGACGGATATAGACCGTCGCAGATCAATAAATTCCGTCGCAGAATAAGTTCAAAATTTTCATCTATCTCGCCCAAACTTTTGCGATGGGAATAGCTCAATGGTCGCAATTTTGCGACGGAATATCCGATGCAAATGTGAAATTGACCGTCGTAGAGTTTCGTGCCCAACACAGATTTTTGGCACGCATTTCCCTCTAAAAATTTGCTATCACTTCTGCGATGGACGTTGACTTTCTGTCGTAAAATTCATTTACATTACAAACTGATCGTCTCATCGCAAAGGCCTTAAATCTATAACGGATAATGGATCCAACGCAAATTTCTGTCACAGATTGGTATTTTTCTTGTAGTGTACGAGAGAAATGAAGGAAAATGGTGGTTTTGAATTTAGGAAAAATAGTCAAAACCTGCATTTAGAAACTCAAGACTATTGGTGGTGTTTTGGAGAGATGGAAGAGGATGAATGAGAGAGAAGAAGGATTATTGATCTAAATACATCAAGTTTCAACCATAGTGATGAATTGAGACACATTGAATGTATAACGTGTATGGATAAGGATAAAACAAGACATTATTAAATTATAAATTTGTTGTACATGCTTCTCAATTTTTTGAGTGGTATATTCCTTTTTTTCTAGATGGGATAGAAAATTCAAACATGTAATTTTTAGGTTAATCATATTTCTCTATTATTAAATTATCACTTGAGATATGTATTATTTTTTCAATTTAAGTATTTTAATATTTTTCTCACTCATTAAGTGTTCAAATAGATAAATTTATTTCAGAATGATGCGTTCATCCGGCTAAGCTGGTAAGCATATAAAAAACTATAAAAACAACCTCCGAACAATGTAAAAAGACCAAATTTTTTTTAATAATTTTGATATTTTCAAGTTTTGAACTTCTCATTTTATCTTAACATGTTTCTTTTCTTAATTTTAAGCTAATTTTATAAACTCACAAAACCATATTTAAAATAAAAATAATTTAAAATAATGATTTATGTATTTGATTATACATTATTATTAAATGTACACGTGAACTAGTCAAGCTATCAAACATTTTTTTTGTAAAATTACTTTTGTCGTAAAGTACAATAATTTTATCTAAATAATAAATAATATTTTAAATTTAATTATATATGTATTTTTATAAATATAATTATTCTGAAAATGAATACCTTTATAATTTTTGTTTATTACATGTTTTTAAAAATTATTTAATATTTTTTTTAAACATACATCAATTATTTTCTATATAAAATTACTAGTATATTTTGTTAACTTATACATTCATTAATATTAAATAATATCATTAGTAATAAATTAATTTTTGAACATAATTTAAAAAATAAAATAAAATTCTACTAAAATAAAATATTAATTAATGGCAAAAGGTAAAATTGGCCTATAATTAATAGTCAGATGCTGTGCAATGCGATTTGCGAGATCATGGGCCAAGCCGGCCCATAAAAATATGAAGAGACCATAAGAAAAGACCCCAACACTTTCATTTTCCCGCCGTTTCAACACCTCCATTGGCGCCAAAAAACCAAACCTTACACTACACATATCTCCTCTCCAGAGAATCCGTTACAGTCAGCTTCAGCGCTCTACTACTCCGATTGCATCGCTTTTTTGTTTGTTTTGTGTTTGTTTTCTTAAAGAAAAGATGGAGATAGTAAGACCTCAATGGAAAACACATTCAAACGACGCCGTTCCAACTCTTCCTCTTTACCGATCCGCTCCTTCTCTGGAAGTCAGACTCGAAGATTTCGAGCTTTACGCCATGGATCGGCTTCGAGGTTAGTTACTGATTCGTTCATTAAAATCAATTAATTTTTACGGTTATTATAATTACACGCCAACAATATTTGATCATTTCGGTTCAGTTCTTAAAAGTATTTCGGATGGATTATCTCGCGGTAAAAAGCCTGAGGAAATGGATAAATTGGTAATTTTAATTTCTAGCCTTTCTTAATTTTTTTAATTATTATTATTGATTTTTAATTTTATTTAATTAATTGTTTGAATTAGGTTTTTGAACTATGGAAATCAAATATGAAGCATCCACAAGCATCAGAAGAAGTCAACAAAGATATTATCTCTCACTTTGTTCTGCGTCTTGTTTATTGTAGAACGTAATTATCTTCTTTCCTTGTTAAATTTTTTAAATTATCATTTTTTATTTAATTTTTCTAATTAATTGTTATAATAATTATTATGTTTTTTTATATATAAAAATTTAGGGAGGAACTTAGGAAATGGTTTCTTTCTAATGAAACAGCCCTTTTTCGCTACCGATATCGCAATTTGAGTGCTGAAGCTCAGGTGAGATTTAATTGATTGGTGTATTTATATGATAATTGTTTTTGAGTTTCATGCTGATTGATTGATTGATTTTTTTTTTTACATGTTGAGTTGGGTAGAGGGCATTATTGGCAGAGTTTGGACTTCCTTATAAGGCCGTTCCTAGTGCAGAATTGGAGGTACTTAACGTTTGTTATAATAACTCTCTCACACATTTCATTTTATTGCTTTCACCCCCTTTATATACAACCTGTATTATGTAAACCAATTTCAGACTTCGTGAAATTTTTTTTTGTCTTCTTTTTTACTTATTACTGAAGAGTATAAAGGACAAATTGGTTCTAGTTGCGCGGTCAATTGCTCAGCCTTCTCCATCTTGTAAGAGCACATCACCTGTTAGCTTCATTGGCCTTTTTTGTTTTCGGTTATCTGGATGCTTGCTGATTTTTTTGTTCTCATTTATGTTTCATGATATTCAGTTTGTTTCTTGTGTACAATAACTTTTGTTTATTAAGGCTTAGAATGATTTAATAAGACATTATAATTGATGATATTATCTACCAAAATGCTGAATACAATTTGGTTCATGGTATTTTCTTTCAAAATTACTTCATTTTCTTGATGAGATCAAACGTTTGGAGAACTTTATAGGAGTGTCAATGTCACTTTTTTTTAGAAGCCAGATTGAGGTGCTGTGTGCTGACACATGATTTAAGATGCATGCCACTGATTTGCCAATTAAAAGTATTTATAAAATTTCCTCATGTGCCTTAATTTTTTTTGCCAACAAATAGGCAAATATCTATCAACTAATCACATGATGTTGTCCTGAATTTCACTCACACATGTGGGAAAGTAAGACATCAGTGCCTCAAGAATATTTGTTGATTCTGTTTATGCAGCAGCTGTACCGTCTGTAGTCAATTCCCTGCTTCTTTCAGTTTTTGATTTGGAGCTAATAGTAATTTTCAGTATTTAAAAAAATATATCAAAGCACTGAATCACTCGTATTGATCATAGAACAAACTTAAAATCTCAGTTTCAGGGTTCTCCCATATTCGCAAATGATGCTAATGTAAATGAAACTGGAATTATAGATGCAAGTCTTACTAACTACAGTGTTCTGATTTTTTTTACCCTAAAATCTGGAAAGCGGTATTAGTTTTTAAAAATTACAATTAAATTGTAAGGCAAATTGCTGCATTTATATTTTGTTGTATAAAGCAAATTGTGATGTTGATTGAAAAAAGAACTACCCCTTCATTTTTATGTCTTAACACTGCAGCTTGGTACTGAGAATTTATTTTTTTTCACATTCCAATTCTAATATCCTATGTTTCTCTCATTCTCTTTTGCAGCCGACAGCATATTCTACAAGGTTTCTTTTCCTTTGGATGATTTGTTTGTTCAATCTGTTCAAGGAACTTCCCTTTTTTCTTTCCAAATCTTTAAGTCTACGATCTCATATAGGTTCTATCTCACTGTGCTTAATTATTTTGCTCTACTGAAGGTTCCATTTGAAGAAGTCCCAGAACTCGTAGCTGGTCGTAAAGTTTTTATTCGCAAAGGCTATGCTTACGTTGCTCCAAATCAGGTAATGTGTATGATTCTATTTTAACTCTTCTACATAATCCTACAAACCAGTGATTATCAAAGATCTTATTGATGTTTGTCCACTTTTATCTTTTAGGTTGTTTCCCTTGTAGTTACACAATTTCGCAGCATCCTGTCAAAGGCACTTACTCTCACCAACAGGTTATCATTATGGATTTCATGTCTCAAAAGCTTCCTTGTTCTGTGTTTTATATCCGCACTGGACTTTGCTGTTAATTCACTTGAAAAATTGACTTTTTAGGGAAGGATTTGTTTGTATAGTTATATGGTGTCTAAGGTTATGCTGCTATGCCTGGCAAAGGTCTTTGCAGAGCTGGATGAGGCATTAATCATTATGCTTCAAGGCATCACACCCTAAAAGTTTTACAGTGAATGATATTTGTTTACAGGAAATGGACATCAATGATCAAGGAACAAGAGAAGGATCGCTTGGCTACTGTGAGTATTATGTTATGTTTACTGTATACCAAACTGATCTTGCTTTTTTCTCAATGTGTTTGACGTTACCTTTGTGGGCGCTTGTAGATTGTGGAGGCCCTGTGCTCAAGTTATCTGGGTCCTGATTATTCACAGGTACTTTATTTTTGCACTTGCTCATGTTTATTTTAGTTCATAAGTTCAAGTTAATTTGGACAATGGTGATTTGGCCGCTTTTACAGCCCAAAGATTTTACTGAGATTTCAATTAAAGACATTGACATGGTTGCTAAAAGTTCATTCCCCTTATGCATGCGCCACCTGTTTGAAAAGGTAAGAATTTCTGTCCATTCAAACATACTCCACTGATCTGGTTCTTCTTGTATCAACTGATTTGTTTTTTTTATTAATTTGTTATTTCATGCTATATTTTACAGCTTAGAGAGGACCATCATTTGAAGCATGGTGGAAGGATGCAATTAGGTCTCTTTCTCAAGGTTGTAATCTTCTTCACTTGTGTATAAATTTGCTATTGTCTTGATTATATTTAACGCTTCTGAACGATTTACTTGTTCTGCTGTTTCTCTTCCATCTTCTTCCCTTATTTTGAGCTGTCTACATTAATATCATTGTTTTGCCATTTGAAGTATATAACCAGCTTTCCATACTTTAGTTTGTAATTTTCTTTCCCTACAATTCAGCAGTGACATGAACCATGCATCATAGAAAAATCTTGTGTATGGCAGTCATTGATATGTTTGCTTAAGCCATTCCTTTTCTTTCTTTTTTTTTTTAAAATCGATACTTGCAATTTGGTAAGCCTTTCCTTTATGTACACTTCAGGGAGTTGGTTTGAAGTTGGACGATGCTCTTGCATTCTGGAAAGCTGAGTTTTCCCAAAAGGTAGAGTACAAACTGTCTTTCCTTGTCATATTAATGGTGGTATTGATCCTGTCTTATCTAAACTACAATTTCTTCTGATTTAACTTTAACATTATTGATCGTGTCTTGAAAAATAGCATCCACATTTTACTTTTAAACTGTATTAGTTGCGTGTTTCTATTGCTTACAAAATCAGGAAAGGAACATTTTCTGAACTCCACAGCTTCTTTAGGTTGGTGCAGAGAGATTTGACAAAGAATATGCCTACAGCATACGCCATAATTATGGAAGAGAAGGAAAGAGAACAGTAAGATACTGAACCTATCAGCATTAGTTTGTCATTTAGAAGTTGCATACATCACCTCGTCATAATAGGCACCAGGTTACGGTTCTGGTTGGAAATAGTGGGATATATGATGTGAAAATAAATGAGACTATGAATTAAAATTTTGTTTCTATACTTTATTTTATGGCGCACCTTTGAATTGATGATTTATTTTTTTTCCCAACTGTCTTTGATTCTTCTTCCTCTTTAACTCATGACTTGTGGCAAGCAGCACCTGTGCATGAAGGTATATGCCTTCTGCAAAATATGATTGATCTGAGTTATTGTTTTCATTTTTTTTGATTGTAGGATTATACACCTTACTCTTGTCAAAAGATCATATCTTTAACTCCTGGTGTTGGAGATCATCATGGTTGTCCTTACCGACATTTTAGGTATCGCACTAATTTGATGTTTCGATGAAAAAAGATTCCGTACAATTATATTAATATTCAAATTTTTGGCTGTTCTTTCATTTCAGCCCTCTACTTCATTCTCATCCTGTGATTTTCATATATTCACCATCTGCATTTGCAACCCTTGTCCCTCAGATGGGTATAGGTAACTGGCTGTTAAGAAATAGTATCTCAGGGTTCTTAATAAAATTTTAGCAGCAATTAATGATTGGTATTGTAATTTTGGAAGAAATAACCTTTCCAAAGTAGTATTATTGGAAGTTTTTCATTCCATTGTCTCAACTTTTTTATCCGTTGGTTGCTCCTTATATTGTTGATAGCATCAATTTTGGTTAATGATGAACAATCAATTACACCAAATAGATGTTTTTTATTCAGAAAAGTTAATACTCATTGCTTTGTTTGATGTCATGTCATAAGTGTCACCCTTTTTTATGATATGTTTACTGGATTCCTATGATTAATTTTTGACATGACAGTGAGGAAAACTTGAGGGCTGCGCTCTGTAGAATGGGAGTAAACAGTGGTGCAGTTGAGGATGTAATGGACAAAGTACGAAATAGGCATTATCAGGTAATGAGTTTACTATTTAGCTCTGGTTTTGCTTCTAGTTGCTCTTTACTATTATAATATGTCGGTTCACACAATTGATCCTGTAATATGCAGTTGGCGTGCACATTAACATTTGAAGCTATTCATAGCTCATCATGTGATGCTGGAATTAACCATCCGAACCAATATTTCAGTGACAGCGAAAAGATACTGAAATCCAAGGTAGACACCAAAAGAATTTATGAACTTTTTAATTAACCACATAATTTGAACTATTCATCGACTTGAAGGATTTCTTTGATAAGGAAATTCAAATTATTTATTCCACAGTAACTAGAATCCTGTGGTTAAATGAGTCTTCAAAAAAGCCTTGTGTTGTGCTGAATAAGATGATATGGTTCCCCCAGCTCAGTAGTTGACTCTTTTAAGTATTATAATTATGGAACGTAATGACCTTAAAGATTTGTGATTCTCATAAGCCTATGCACATGGCTTGCCTTTGGATGGTCATAAATTCACAAGTTAAAACAGTATTGTTATCATTACACATGCCTTCTTTTTATAATTTTTGCAGTCTTGTTTCACCAGCTTAGGCTGTCTTTATAGGCTAACTAACGTGAAGTTTGACGGATTATAAAACGGGCAAGATGTAATGAAAAAGTAATAGAATTGTGAATTAAAGAATTTGTATCATTTAGTTTCACCATGTTTCATCAGGATCAAGCCAGTAAAATAATTCTAATATATAAGTTTGTTCTAGTGATGCGCAACCTTACCTTCTATTGTGTTGACTGCTGTGTCTTTGTCCTACTCGTGATTAATTTTTGGCTCTAAGCCCCGTGATATGAGATTGTGTATCAAGTTCTTGACGCCTAGGAGGACAAGCTTTAAATGCATTTTGTCGATTTACTGCATGAAAAGGAGTTCGGTTTGGTTGATGTGTTTATTTATTGCAGATCCCTTCCTCAGAATAAGGAGAATCTATTGGCAACTGTTAATGCTGCTTCCCACATTCAGGTTTGTCGTTTTATGAGACGCAAGCCCTCCTTAACAGCTTTGCTTCGTCTTCAAAAACAGATTTAATTTTTTTTTTTGCTCCGTTTTAATCACGTGCACTGTAGTTTTGCAAGTCTTTTTATGGACCCACAAATGCCAACTAATAGTAAAGCATTAGGTCAAAATAAATCAGTATAATATATTAGTTTTACACCGAGATTTTACAAGCTACCAAACTTATGCCTTTTATGTTCTCCTGGGCAAAAGATACAAACTTGTCCCGTTTGTCTGCTAGTGAGAGGAAAGTGCTCTCCTTCCAGCACTGTGTTTAGATTTGTTTCATGGTTTCATGCAACGGTTGGCTTTTGTTAGCATTTGAAAAGACAGCGGCTCTGTTAGAATTAACATTATCACGTCATCTTCATATGCTCAACAACTGACCAATTGTGTAACAACAGCAGGGTCTTCGGTGGTTGACCCTCCATTTCTGTCTGCTAAACAGTTGGTTGGAAGGAAAATGCCCCACTAAGCAACATTTGCTATGGAGTCGGTCAGAATTTGATGAACAAAACCGAACCATGTGGTGTATGTTAAAATGTGGTTGTGGAAATTAAATAAAAGCTCAGATTGGTTAAAATATGGTGGGGTGTTCTCTGCTTCAACCTAGATCCCCATTATTTGGATTAATTGTCTTAGATTAGTTGGTCAGTCGGGTAGTTTGTTGATTCCAGAGGACCCAACCAAATTTTAGAAGCATTCTTCCATTCATTAATTAGGAGCAGATATTTTGCCTCAGTGTATATAGCCTTTGCTGGTTGGCTGGCTGGCAAACAATGTCCTCCTGTTTAATGCAAGATAATTTGATGCTGCTTTTCATAATATTTGCAGAAGATATATTGGACCCTGGAGGACATTAGAGTCAAATTGTAAAATCTCAAGAGTTATGAAATTATTTTATTCCTCTATCTTCCATATTTAGTGAATATATATATATTCAATTTTTATGGGAGCCATCAGTTCTGAATTGAGAGAGTTCAGCATTTACTGGCCTTCTTATATGGGAACCATTAGTTCTCTAATGAGACGGACTTCCATCATGATGATTATAATTTATTAAATTATCTCTTGATCTCTTTTGAGGCCGGAGCTTGCTATCATTCATCCCCATATGTAACTACTAAATGTATAACTTTGTTGATATTATTATTTTTTTATCAGTGACTTTATTTGTTTACACATTAATATATATAAATATATGCTTTAAAAGTGGATATCTTTGATCATTCTATTTCTGGCTAGTTCGGCACAATAGTTCCAACAATTTTCTTTTTTTTTTTTTTAATACAAATGAGTGCACCTGAGAATGTACTTGGAAATTATTGAAAGTTTTCTTTTTGGGTGTTTATAGGATAATTCTTCATTATTCTAGTGGAATTTCATTGAAGAAACAATAAAAAAAAATTTGATCATAAATCATTGGGCATGCCGTTTGGAATTAAGTTTATTCCTCCACGATTTGTGATGTGGGACTTTAATCAAATAGAGGAATTGAATTATTGCTTTTAGTTAGGCCTCGTGTCTTATCATGTCTAGAATGTGGTGATGCTTGTTAAAAGACCTTACTTTTGCATAATGTTGGTAACCTTTTTGAAAAAATAATCTCTATTTAAATGAAAGTAGCAAAAATACTAGTGGAATATTCTTTTCTCTTACATAGAAATGGAGTTGTAAAATGAAAACAAGTGCGGCGGTATAATAATGCATGTAAAGACTAAAGTAGCTTTAGAACAAATTTAATTATCTTAATGGATGCCATTAAAGCTTAATTAACAACATTGTATTCATTAATTAAGTCATGCTAGTTCCATCTTCCAAGTAGAGGGAGGGGCCATTAACTTTGTTATATAACAAATTAAAAGAAGACGTACTTCCCTTTCATTTCATTTTTTTGGTTGCTAGTATAAAAATTCGAAACAGACACAAAATATGAATTTATATATAGCTAATATTTTAATAAGCAGTAGTTTTTAGGGAGTAAGAATATATGTTTCTTTGGATGGAATGTGAATAGTACTACTAGCAATACAATATTCATCTGACAATATAAAAGATCATGATTTGTTTTTGGAAGGAATATGATTTTTTATAAGATTTATTTGCATGCAAGTATAATTGCTAATAAAGATGCTTCAAAAGTTTAATAAATACATACTGGAAATAATCTCGACCTATTTCATAATCGAAACATATAATAATTAGCAGTAGTCATGCATATGAATAATTGGATGTTTATGCTTATGGGTTGTTTATTGTTATTATATTATTTTTATTCAGCAATGAAGAACACTATTAATGTGTTGACTGTTGAGAACTTTGGTTAGACTTGATTCAAGAACTAGTAGCATCCTTTAATTAGCTTAGTTACGCTGAGCTAACATAATAACTAGTGTAGACTTTTGGGACCATGAAAGAAAATATTGTTTTTTGATTTCTTTTTCTGAATTGTTAATAATGGTGGAAAAGGAATTGCAATTGCAAGGAACTGAAAAAGCCAAAGATTTGGTATATCAAAAGACAGTAGAAAGCCTAATCTCGTCGGGACCATTTTACGTAATGCGGTTCCAAACAGTTCGCATCTTTACGTTCAATAATGTGCCCTTCTCAAAGGGAGGGAAAAAAAAAAAAAAAGGTTAATAGACTTCAGCTTTTTAACCCTATCCTATGAGTTCGAGGTAAATGACTCACTAGTGATGGGCTTTTAGACCATAGCTCCGTCCCCCACATTAAGGTTATTACAACTTTTACACCATAAGTGGAGATTCACTCCTCAAATCAAATTCAACCCTCTCCTCTATATTTTGGTTGACAGAATATTTATATATTTGGAACTTCTTTTTTAACCAAAATAAAGCTAGAGAGGTGTTAAAAGGATACTGCACGGATCGATAGAAAAAATAAGAATAAAAAAAAACAGAGAAGATTGATTAAGAGACTCATCAGAGTATATAAAGGGATCCCTCTCTATCCCTACCTTAGCATCATTGCTTTAAAAATTGAACCTATTATCGTTTCACAATTTAACTAGACTAACATGTTTTATTGTCAATATCATTAGTTTGACGAAATAAATTGATTGATTGTCTTGAATTTTTTAAACGTAAATTGGTTTTGACCGGTTTGAACCTCAATAAACTAGTAAAAAACCGATCAATTTCAGTTGTTTTGAACCAGTTGATTTTCAGTTGAATCAATCCAACCGAGTCGATTTTTAAAACGGTGCCGAGCACTATTATCCGTTAGCATGTATTTGGGAGTCCCGATCCCAAATCAATTATGGAGAGGTAAAAGACAATAGCCACTGAGCGGTCACCTCATGGGTAGTAATATATTTGAAAAGTTGGTACACATCATGAAGGGGAGATAAAAATTACTACCCTAACAATTGCAAGCAAATTTGGTTTTTGTGTTACGAAACTGTACGCATATATGTTTTGGAGTGACTCGGTACCTAATTTTTGAAAACTATATGCGTCCTATATTTAAGACACAGAGAGCATGATATATATAGGTTACTTTGGTCTTTCTTATCAATGATTTTGCAAACGTAATGAGAAGTTAATAGTGGAATCAAATAACTTATCCACTTTGAGATTTTATAAGTTTGGCAAAAAAAGGAAACAAACTAAAACAAGATTTATTTTAGAGTTAATTTACCTTTCTGAATTGAAAATAATACACATTAAATTTCCATAATCATCCTATTAATAGAGCATGCAGTGCAAGCTTCTTTTTCTTTTCACTTTTAAATTATTAATCCAACATTTCTTAATAGGGTCTCCTCGTTTATGGATGTACTTCAATATTATTATTATTTGCTTGTTTGTTTAGATGTTGTCTCTTCAAACCATAATTTATCAAATAGTACTATTTGCTCTGATTAAATGAATATTGTACAATGAAATCTATAACATCATCCCAATTGAGGATAGCAATGGATCCATCTCAAGGTACAATGGAGGAAATGACCGAAGATAAGAATAAATGGAAATAATGTTGGAAGTAAGTGTGCGCATTAATTTCTGAATTGAAATTTCATTCCTCCCTCGAATGCAATTGAATCAAAATTGATACGTTAAGTTTTGATTTTTAATTTTTATGAATAACATTTTAATTTAATTCAAAATTTGTAATAAATTTTTGATAATAGAAAATTTATCATTTCCAATTGATTTACAGTCCAGTTGGATTTCTTTGGGTGGAATTTTTCTAACTTGATACGTAAAAAAAAAAAAAAGAACTAGAAGAATCCAATATTTTTTTAAGATAAAAAAAAAAAAAACAAAGCATCCTATTCTCCTGATGTAGAAGTAAAAAGTATATTTGTGTGTATATATAAAATTATAATTCCAATATCAAAGCTCTCAATCAAGAGTTCAAAAAGAAGTGTGTTAATATTATTAAGACCCCAAGAAGAAACATCATGGAATGTGAAACACAAGAAACTCTCTCATATACTGCCCTCTTTCTTTGCCACTCTCTTTGTACTTTTACTTTTCTCCCTCAAAAGTTGAAAGCAACTACACCCTGTCGCTTTCTTTGCCACTCATTTTTTTTAAAACATATTTTTTTCAGGACTTTGTTTTATTTAATTTAATACTAGCAGTGTTTTTTTTTAATCAAACTCTCGAACATTATTATTATTATTATTATTATTATTATTATTTTACTCACTTCCTCTTCTTTTATTACAAAGTTACAAGCCTAAAAAGGAAGGGTTGTAGACTTGTAAAGAGCAGCTTCCTTACTCTTCATAGTCATCTTCTTTCCATTTTCAATCCCCCTTCTCTTTCTCTTTACATTATCCACTTTCCCTGTCACTTGCAATTATTTTCTATATAATAAAAACCCGATCTTTTTTTTCTTCTTCCTATTCTTGTACTTTCTTCAAAGCCTACTCCTTTTCTTTTCTTTATTTTTTTTCCCTTTCTTTCACATGACTTCAATGAAACCTTTGTCAGTAAACTAATGGCTTCTTCTTCTTCTTCTTGCTGCTGCTGCTGCTGCTGCTATTATTGTCTTTTATCCTTTCCTATTTGTGTTTAACTCCCCAATTCTTGCCAGTTTTTACTTCAACTTGCTCTTGTTTCCTTTCTTCTTTTTCTCCTCATTTTAAAGATTTCCCTGCCACTTCAAAGCCTGGAAGTTACTTCAAGACTGGATTTTTACCTCTTCTGTGCTTGATTTATTTGTTTTCTCAGGTACCCATCATTAAATTTTTGCTCTTTATTCCTTCTGTTACATGTATATATTTTTTTCCTGTTTGTAATTTGTGTAATTTTTCGTTTTTTTTATAAAGCTTTTATGCTTGCAACAAGAATTTATTTTTATAGAAAAAACAAAAGAAAAAGTAGATTACGATAGTGATCTCAAACAGTAACATTAGTGATACATGTGATTCTCCCAGTTACAAGAATAAAGTTGTTTAGGCAACTTTTTTTTTTTTTTTCCATGAGAAAAATTTATCTCTTGATACATGTATTAAGAAATTATTACCTTTAGGATGACTTTTTTAGTTGGTAGATGCAGTCATGCTGGTCTATAAATAAGCTTGTTTAAAAGGTTTAAACAATTCAAATATGTCATTTTTTTTGTCTGTAAATGAACTTGCAGAGTTGGTGTTTTTAAACAAAATGATTTTGTGGAATTATTTCTTGATGGAAAGAAATATCTTCTTCGAGGCTGGTTCTGGTTGTGGCTGGGATGAGTCTGCTGACTTGTATGATGTGACAGCCATCCAGTGTATGAATAGCATTAAAATTGCACTTTATTGTTAAAGTGCAACGACAAATATGCCCTTTGTGTTTTTCTCTCAAATTGTATCTTGGAAATTTCTTGTGTAATTGACCTACCAAGTTAAATGCACCAGGTCTATTTAAATGGATGTTTTGTGTCTTGTAATTTTTTGGAAGATAATATAATCAAGTTGATGTTCAAGGAAACCATTCTAGTGTGAAAATTTGTTGTTTCTTGCAATTGTTAATGATCTGAAGTCTGAAAAATGAATTGACTTGGTGGATTTTTTGAAGCAGAATTTTGCAGGAGAGGAGGAAAGAGTAATATTTTCAGAACAAGGATGTTCTATGGGCTATAATCTCAAGACACCTTGGAGATTATCTGAGTTAGAAAAACAAAACATCCCTCATATTGCTCAAACTTCTGTGCCTAATAGCTTAGGACCAAGTCAATTTACAGGGTGCTGCTCAGTAGATTTGAAGCTAGGGAATTCAGGTGGTTTGGAGGACAATTTGGTAGAGAAATTTTCAGGTCCAGGGGATTCTTTAATGGAGTCATCATCATCTGGATCATCGAAAAGAGTTCGGAACCCCGCCAATGGAACACAGGCCCCTTCGTGCTTGGTTGATGGATGCAATTCAGACCTTAGTAAATGCAGGGACTATCATCGACGACATAAAGTATGCGAGCTTCATTCCAAGACTCCTAAGGTTTTTATTAAAGGTCAGGAGCAACGGTTTTGTCAGCAGTGCAGCAGGTAAGAACTAACATGCTTTAGTAGGCAGAATTTTTTGTACCTTGATAGCCTTTTCCTTGTCAATAGAGCTGAATTGAAATGCAATGTTCTTTTTTGTTTTTTTTTTTGTTATTGCAATACAGTTTTGGCACTTGCAAGCGGCAACATGATTATTCAGGCTTCATAACTGCACTTCCTTTTGTGTCATAATAATTTTCCATTAGGGTAGGATGTAATCAGACATATATATATTTAGCGTCTAACTGCAGATGCTACAGCTGAAATTCGTGGGGATCTTGACGGCTCTTTGCACTAACTCATAGACTCTGTTCATTCACCGTTGAATCATCGCACAATTTGGTGTTGGCTTATGATGGTTCATTACTGGGAGTAGTTAGCACATAGCAACTCACTGGCATTGGCATTGACATTATTGTTAAACATTAGAGGGAAGGCAGACAATTCCTGAAAAATCTTCAATCTGACTACTGCTCTGTGATGCTTGTGCATTGTTTTATCTGGGGTTTCAGTGGGAGAAACATTTTTGAATTTAAGAATGTCATGTTTATTGGTCTACTTGTTTTTCGGCCTTCCTCAGTTGGGGTAAACATTTACTGTATCAAAAGGGATGCTTGTTTTGTCATTTATAGTTGAAGGGATGTTGCTTAGTTAAAATGGATTGGAGCAAGAAATTGGAAAAGATTGTTTATCTCTGAACGTTTTATCGTTCAACACACCTTTTGGTGACATAATGATAGAATGATTTTAGTCATATTGTTTTAATTCCAGTTAACCTTGACTAGTCGTGCCTTTTCCTTTGGTTTGTGGCATGAGAAATAAGCACTCATCTCTATTTTGATTCCAAGTTTTAATTAGCCATTGTAAATCTTTTTGCTCTTGAATGTGCCTATTATAGGTTCCATTCCTTGATTGAGTTTGATGAGGGAAAAAGAAGCTGCAGAAAACGTCTTGATGGACATAACCGCCGCCGAAGGAAGCCTCAGCCTGATTCTATGTCTGTAAATTCTGCAAGGTTATTTTCCAACCACCAAGGTTCGATTTTCAACTTTAAGAAATTTCTGTTGGGGGTAATCATCTCTTGTTTCTTGTTTAGTGAGAACAATTTTTTTTTTTTAACCATAAGACAGAAGTCTAAGAATAACATGAGCTATTGAACCTTGCTGAAGTGCATATTTTATATGCAGGTACAAGATATCTGCAGTTTGGAGGTTCCCAAATATTCTCGACCAGTACTGGAAGCTCTGGTTGGGTTGGGGCTGTCAAATCTGAGAATGATCCCATGCTTTACAGTAATCAATCTTCTCTGAACTTCAGCAGTGGGAAAAATCTTTTTCTTGGATCGATGTCTCACAGCTATAGAGGTGAAAAGCAGTTCCCATTTTCACAATGCACGAGTTCTACGTCCCCTGGAGAATCTGTCTGTCAAACTATTCTTGATGCCAGTTCCACATTAGGCAGTAGTGGCAGCAACCAGAAAGCATTCTCTGATGGAGCAAACCAAGTCATCGACTCAAATCGTGCTCTCTCTCTTCTGTCATCGCCACAAGCTGAGACTCGGGAGATTGGCTTGAGCCACATGGTGCAGCCTAGCCTGAACCCCCCAGCTCAGTCCATGATTCCAAGCCTGACCTTCAGCAGTCTCGGAATGGAAAGTGGAACGGTAGAATCTGTTCTGGTCTCTGATGGAGGTAGCAATGCCAATCTCCATGGCCAGGAAATGTTTCTGATTGGAAATGATGGATCATCTGCTAGTGGTTCGCACCATAAGCTTTCATTCTCTTGGGAGTAGCAGCAGTATGTACCATTTCCTACTCCTTTCCTATGCTCAGATGCTTCTAAATGTGAAAAATAAAAAGGGTTTCACTGTCTGATTGTTTTGATGCTGCTGACTTTATGAGGATCCCTTCTCAGAAAAAACTGCAGGGAGGGATTCTAAGAATGCTAGAATAGTACTGTATGTGTGCATTTTCTATCCTTTGTTCATTTTAACAGTGAATTTTTCACTGATCCATCAATGTTGTTGGACAAATTAAATGCATTCTGTCAAGAAAATAATTCCATATTTAGCTTCTAAAATAAACTTTATTATGAGATGATTCATTATTGTTGTTATTGTTTTTTTTTATGATGTTTCTTACTTTGTGTAATTGCATGCATTAGAAACTTCACTTCCAGTGCATGTGCATGCTTGCTTGCAAGTTTAGGGCTATATATTTTGGGAAATTCTTGCAACCGAAAGAAAATTAATGGAAAGTTCTTGCAAGTGACCTCACGTTGATAAGGTCAAAATGGTCAAGCTAATTAAGTACGTGGAAATATTCTAATGAAAGGATAATAATCTCTAATATTTGTTCTAAACATAAAGAAGATGAGATCTCTAATAAAATATATATGCTTGGTGTATGAGTGACCACATTTTTATATATATATAACTATAAGTTATAGGATACAGTTTTTACTTAATTATTTGAAATTTTTTTCATCTATGTATAGTAGTATATGTTTCATTATAATAAACTTATATTGTACTTATTATGTTAATATATAAATTAATCATTTAATGTCCCAAGTACAAATACACACACACTCAACTTTTAGTTACTGTGTACCTTAAAAAATAGAAGTCACTTGTGGTGATTGCACATCTATTTGATTGGGACATTAATTTGCAGTGAAAGA
>CANYLF010211436.1:0-16562 GCA_948193215.1 Bocquillonia castaneifolia
CGTTGCTAATTTGCAACGAGCTCGTTGCTACTTTTCCACGAGCTCGTGTACCTTACTGGAAGTTTGGCTGATTTTCGTGTTTTTCACAACGATCACTGTTCATTTCACAACGATCGTTGCACTGTTCACAACGATCGTTGCTATTTTTAAAACGATCGTTGCAACCCTATTTTCAGCGAAAAATTTATTTTCGAAGAGAATTTTTAAGTGGCTTTTGATTTATGATTAATTACTATCATTATACATATAAATGTGTATTAAATGGTGTTGGATTCGGGTCGTGACACATACTCTCCATTGAGAATCTTGATCAAGACTCGCACTAGGAATAGGGTCATCTGCTCTTCGTGACTCACACTGGGGAAAGTGCGTTTCAACTATATTTCTTTAATTTTCTGAGAGATTCCTTCTGGTTTGATAATTCTAGATATCCTTTGTCATTAAAACGCTGACCAATTCTTTATCAACCAATGCTAAGAACTTTTCATAATTTTCTAGATTTTTTTATCATTCTGTAATTTTCTCTATCAATTACAGACACTCTATCTGTAGTTTCTCTGTAATCTTCAATACTTTTTAGAGATTTACTCCCAACTTAAGCTAATTTGAGCCTCTGTAACCCTAATTTTGAGTTCCTGCCCTGATTGTATTGAAACCTTTGCTCTTATTTGTAATAAAACTTTCGAGGACCAAATTAGTAATTTGCCAAATAGATTATAAACCCCAAAATGGGCAGTAACCCTTTCATTTCAATTTCTTTAGGGTTTTTAAAGTTCTTTCCTCATTTCTTCATTTCTTTATCGAATTTCTTCAAACAAGAAACAGGAATGGCAGACGATCATGCTCTGGAACCACCCTAGGACCCTGTAAGCTTCTTTCACATCCGTGGGGAAGTCCAAAGAGCTTTGAATGGAGGAATTCCAAGGTTAGGAGAAATCTCTCCACTGTATTGCTTCTTTGTAGGGCGCTTCTTCTTCCTTTACCTTCACTGGGAACTTTCAGAAGGTTCGTAATGTCTAGAGACAGATGCCTGTAGAGGTTTAGACTCTGGTTACTTAGGCTGGATTTGGACCCTTCCTTTTTACTGGTCCTGATGGTGCAGGGGATTTAGACAACCCTCATTATGACTGCCGTGCGATGCAAGCCCTTATAGAGAGATGGTTTGATACTACCCACACATTCCAGTTACCATGCGGGGAATATACACTATCTCCTGCTTCTTTCTTTGCTATTACTAGATTAGCATGTACTGGTGAGAGGATTTTCTTTGATGGAGGGGTCTACTTTGTAGATGAGCTGGTACAGAATGAGTATATTCTCTGGATGTTGGGGATGGTTGTTGGTAGGAAGAGCTCGAACAAGCTCTATGTTGATGCTTTAGCTAGACACTTACAGAGCCATCAGCTTGGTTTACACTAGAGGTTCTTCCAGATGGCCCGTGTCTTTATCCTGTATCTGCTTGGTAGCACCCTATTTTGTGATACCAACACCACTATCCCTCTACATTTTGTTTCGATCCTCCGGAACTTTGATCAGATGAGCAGGTATGACTGGGGATCCCCTGCTTCATCCTATCTGTATCTATGCATGAACAAGATTATGCTTGGTGGAGCTAAATTTTGTGGCTTCTGGCATGCTACTCATGTAAGTGGCTTCTTGCTTTTGTGGCTTCTTTCTTTGCTTGCATGCTTCTGACTTTATCACTTATTTTACAGGTCTGGGCCATCAAGATGGGTTTGCTACACCAATATCTACCTATACATCATCCCCATACATTTCCTATTCTTCAATGATGGGGTTTGCATCGCATGTCAATTCATGCATCTTCGGTTCATCACCATCGTGAATATCTTAAATTGCTTTACCGTTGACAGGTATAACTACAATAACTTTGTTAGTTTAAACTAAATTGAAAGTGTGTTAGAGACTTACCTTATTTTTTTGGTGTTTTATAGCTTGACAAAGGATGGCTTGGTCCAGTTGAGAGACATCCACCTTATGTTGTGGCTACCATGGAGAAATATAGCATGAGGATTCTCCTTGAAGGACATGGGATGAGGATGTGGTTCCTTGGAGAGAGGACTCATCTTCAGTATACTGTGAGGTTCCATAGAGAGCCTTTTGATCCCCCTCTGGACATGTTTTGGGGTCATAAGTGGACTGAAGATTTTTTGGACGGTGCTCTTGATGGCTTTGAGTGTTCAGCTTTCATTACCCGGGCTAAGGATTATCAGAAGTTCCTTAGATGATGATGCCTTCTTGCATTTCCTATGTCTGATAGGATACTTTCTAAGGTAAGATTACTCAGCTTTTCCCTTTAATGGATTTCCTGATCTTTGACTTCTAACCAGGATTGCCACTTTACAGATTTAGATGGGCATTGTCACTTTTCCTGATCGTGATGATTCTGATGATATCGAGGATCAAGCAACTGAGGTTCCTACCAGACCTTACCCTCGAGTACGTTCCCAAGCTAGTGATATTCCTAGTTCCAGTACCAGAGGTCTTGGGCGATCATTTCATGGGCCAGATGCCCCCAGGCCACGCGTAGCTCATCCAGTGCGAGGACGTGCCCCAGATGATGATGGTAGCTTCATCTCTGGCCATGTTACAGAATTTCCTAGCTCGACGGTTATGCATAGATCTCATGTTGGCATTGTTGAGCATACTCTACAGCCAACTAGATCTTCTATTGCTTTCACCCATGGATGTACTTATGTAAGTCCTCCCCCTTTTCACTTTTTTTAATTCTGTTATCTGGTTTCCAAAACTGACCCATTCATTCCCGGGTTCCTGTGCATGAGGTGGCTCATCTTGCTTCCTTATTCCAGGCTAGCAAGGCATACACTATTGAGTGTTGTGATGCCTGGAGAGAGTCCTATGCTTCAGTCTGTAGGAGAAATGCTAAGATGAAGAGTCGTCTTGTAGATTTTGAGGCTACACAGGAGGATAAGGATGCTGATGATCAGGAAGAGGCTGAGGGTGAACAGGAGCTTCCTCAGGATGATGTTAGATAGCCAGAGGCTCCTCAGGATGATATTAAGGGTATTGCTAATGATGAAGCTGAGGAGGAGAAGGATGATGATGACGAGGAATATGCTGGATAGTCCACTCTTGCATCTTCTATTTATTGACTTTCTGAACTTTATGTATCTTTAGGATTTGTAATCCTTGTACTTGAACCTGCATGTTATGAATGTTTGCATAAATATGTAGTATGTATGAATGGTTTATTTATGCTTTTCCTATAATGAATGCATGAAATGTCGTGTATAGAATCCTCCTAGGATCGTGAAATTTTACAAGAATCTATAAATCATCTCTTGGAGTGTGCCTGTGGCCCAATGCCACTCTTTGGAGTGGAGTCACCTCCAACACCACTCTTAGGAGTGGCATTGGTGGCAACGCCACTCTTGGGATGTTGCAAACGCCACTCGTTCGAGCCATCATTCCGTCTTTAAAATCTTGACCCGTTTCAGCTCCTATTTAACTCTGGATTTCCCTAAACCTCGTGAATTATAAATAAGGCCTATGTGGCTTCATATAAACATTAGAAAAGACCAAATCAAAGCCTTGGAAATTCTCCTAACTCATCATAATGTTCCAGAATTCTCAAAAAACCTTGAAGAAATATTTGAAAAGCTTAGAAACATCATTCTGGGAATCTTTGAACACTTTCCATCTTGCGAAGTTCAAATCTTTCCTGAACTTTTCTTATGATCAAAAACTTCTTCATGCAGCAGCTGATTGTTGGAGTGCCAGAGATCATGTTTTTCGCTTCAATGGAATTGAAATCTGACCCCTGTTTGAAGGATTTAAAGGCATTCTGGGTAAGGTTCATGATTCCAATGTTTCCCTAGCATTACCTAGCCTGTACACTCCAACCCTAGAATTCATGTTTGGCATCTTCGAGCTGACTTCAGACTAGATGCAATCCTGTATAGATGGTCAATACATTCTGACAAAACGATTGCTTGAATTGGGTGATTCAAAACCCAAAGGATGCAAACCCTGGCAGATGATTACTAGCTTTTGCCTTTATTCTCACTTCTTGCTAATCTCTACAGAAGGTAGAGGCAGTTTTCAGATTGTCCACATCTTAGAACAGGTAAACAAAGGACATAACCCTTTTCCGACCATCTTGGCTGAAACTATAATTGGCTTAGATTCTGCCAAGAGCACTCCAAGGCTGAGAGGTAGCCCTTTCCTGCTTTAGGTATGTCTGTTTTGGTGTGCTCTATTTCCCAGTTTTCTATCAAGGCTTCGTCTGACTCTGTGAAATTCTTTAGATTTGGCTTATGGAGAAATTGGCTATCATGATGCCTCCAGTTATTCCCAAAACTTGCAAACCTCGTCAATGGCAATCTAGGAGACATGCTTTGTCTGGAGTTTAGCGTGCCGCTTTGCGAGAGACTGGTGGTTGGACAAGCTTCTTTTCTTCTAGGAGCGAGGATCAAATCCGTTGGAACTGTCCATGGTAGAATCTTTCTTTTGTGACTACTGGCTGTGTAGACCACTGTGTTCTAGTTGTTGGTTTTGGAACAATGACTTTTTACTATCCAGCTAGGGTATGGAAACAGTATGGAATAGTGCAGAGGATTCCAGGTGCTATTCCCATCTTCGCACCTTATGCTGTTACTACTTATTTCTTGAGAGACATCTAGGATCGTTGGGCTGGCCAAACTGTTAAGAGGAACTTGAGCTTCACCTAGAGTGTCACCACAGATGATAATTACAAGGCTTGGGTTGCTTCGGTGAGTGCAAATACTTCTTATAGGGCTTGGTCTTTACTCAAGGATGAAATAGATGAAGATTACCAGTCTTGGCTTGACATGCAGGCTGATCTTCCTGAAAAGGAGCTAAGAGAATGAGGTGATATGCTGATGGTTGTAAGTAATAAGAATGTAGTAAAAAGGGCAAGGGATGATGCAAAACCGAAACTGAATGCAAGTTTTGAAGACATAATGCAAGACAAAAGGAAGAAAAAGAAATAGGACAAATTAGTCTCATAACCATTCCTCTTATTTATGCAATATTTTATTTTTTTAGTTATGCAAACATAGAATCAGACATCATAAGTAAGTTTGACAATTTTCTTTTGCAAAATTTATTTTATTAATATTAGCACAAAAGTGTACTTTAATAATTACAAATGATATTACTACTATCTCACTTTCTTCTCTCATTAGCCTTAATTTTTGCCTAGACTGCCCCCATTTTCGGAGGTTTTCACCCTAGTAGGCTTTTGCCCTAATTTTTACTTAGAATGCCTCTTTAGGAGGTTTTCATCCTAACATGCTCCCTTATTTTTGCATGAGCTGCCCAAACGGGTTTTCAACTCATCGGGATTTATTATTTTTATACATTTTTCTAAAGATAGTATTTCTTGAGACGATCCATGTTCACAAGTTCTCGAAACTCATTCCTTTCCAAATCTGATATCTTCATAGCTCCTTTAGGCAAAATTTTCTTGACTAGATATGGACCTTCCCAATTTGGCTTGAACTTTCCCCTAGGATCAAAAGGAATTGGCCTAACTTGCTTCAACACCCAATCTCCTTCTTTAATTGGCCTGACTTTGACTCCTTTGTTGAAGGCTCTGGCTATCCTCTGCTGATATACCTGAGTGTGATGTAGAGCTTTCTTTCATCTTTCTTCTAAAGACAACAGCTGCTGGTATATTGATTCAGCCCACTGTGCTTCAGGAATCTCTACTTCTAATACCACTCTTAATGAATGAATCTGGGTCTCTGTTGTCAACACCACTTCGCCTCCAAACTCAAGGGAATAGGGAGTTTCCCCTATGGCGGTCCTCATGGTTGTATTGTAACCCATGATAGCAAAGGGTAATTTATCTGCTCAGTCCTTATATGTTCTTATCATCTTAGCCATGATCTTTTTGATCATCTTGTTAGGTACTTCTATTGCACCATTAGCCTACAATCTATAAGCTGATATGTGATCCTCAATCCCTTTTTCCTCCAGGAGATCTGCTATTTCTCCCTGAAATTGAACCCCATCGTCTGAGATGATATGATGATGAATTCAGCCATACTCTTCGTAGTAACTGTTGGCAGTGAGATTGCTTCCACATATCGGGAGAAATACTCAATAGCCACAACGATGTATTTGTGCCCGTTAGAGGCTGTTGGCCTTATTTCCCCAATAATATCAATCCCCCAAGTTGAGAAAGGCCAAGGAGATGTCAGATTGTGCAATTCAGTCGGTGGTAGATGGATCCGATTCCAATGCAATTGGCATTCATGACACTTTCTGACTAGCTTTATGCAATCTCTGTCCATAGAGTCCCAATAATACCCTTGTCGGATTATCTTTTTAGCCAAAGTATGCCCATTCATATGAGGTCTACAAACCCCAGTATGAATTTCTTTCATGACCTCTTCTACTTCATACTGGTCAAGGCATCGAAGCAGTATCCCATTCGGAGCTCATCTGTGTAGTTCCTCAAAGTGACTCTCAAAGCATGCTATTTCTTTCCCAAAGCTCCTTCTAGGTATTCTCCCTTTTCTAGGAATCTTAGAATCTCATAAAACCTAGGCTTCTCCTTCGATCCATGTATTATCATCACCCGTTCTCAATGATAACAAGGAATCCTTGATCTGAACATTACCAATGGCTTCATAGCTACATTCCCAGGGTTGTCCCACATTGATGCCAAAGTTGCAAGTGCATCCGCCATCTGATTTTCTTCCTTTGGTAAGTGTGCAAAGGTACAGTTAGAAATATTCAAGGTGAGTATCTGAATGTACTCTACATAAGGCTTCAACTTCTCATCTTTGACCTCCCTGTTCTCAGAAGCTTGATTGATGATGAGCATCGAATCCCTATAGATAGTGAGGTTCTTTGCCCCCGCTGCAATTGTTGCTTCTAAACTGAATATACATGCCTCGTATTCTGCCATGTTGTTGGTGACCTGAAATCCAGCTTCTTGGCCAAAGGGATGTTTTCTTCCTCGGGTGTGATCAAAATTGCCCCCACTCCAGCTCCTTTCTGATTGATTGCTCCGTCAAAATAAAGCTTCCATCCATTTGCCTCTATCAGGTTTAAAGACTCATCTAGAAAATTATACTCCCATGTCTCCTGCCCCTCTATTGGATTCAGAGCAAGAAATTTTGCCACTGCTCTTCCCTTGATGGTCTTTTTGGTTAAATACTGTATGTCAAATTTTGTTAACAGTACCAACCACTTAGCAAGCTTTCCTACTAGTACATGTGCTTCATACAAGTAACGTAATGGATCAACTTTAGCTATTGCTTGAACCTGATAGGATTGGTAATAGTGCCTCAACTTCCTTATCGTCCATATCACTACCAAGCAGGTTTTCTGAATAATGTCATACTTTATTTCATAGGATAATAACTTCTTGCTAAGGTAGTAGATTGCATGCTCAACCCCATTCTCATCTTCTTGTGCGACCATTGCACCTATGGCATCATCCTCCAAGGTGAAGTACAATATTAATGGCCTCCTTGTCCTGGTGGTTGCAGAGCAGGTGGGTTCATTAAATATTGATCTTGTCAAATGCCTTTTAACATTATTTATCCCACTCTATCTTCTGACCTTTTCTGAGTAGCTTAAAAATGGGCTCACAAATCGTGGTTAATATGGAGATGAACCTACTGATGTACTGGATTTCCCCCAGGAAACCTCTAACTTCCTTCTCAGTCTTGGGTGCTGGCATATCTTGAATTGCTTTCACCTTGTTTGGATCTACTTCTATTCACTTTTGACTCACAATGTGTCTAAGGACCTTTCCAGAGGTAACTCCAAAGATACATTTCTTAAGATTGAGTCTAAGGCTGTATTTCTCAACTCGAGTTAGGAACCAATCTAGAGCTTCAAAATGTCCATCCTTAGTTGATGATTTGACCATCATTTCATCAACATACAACTTGATCTCTTTGTGCATCATATTATGAAACAAGGTTATGGCCATCCTCTGATAGGTTGCCCCTGCGTTCTTCAAACCAAACGGCATGACTTTATAGTAGTACACACCCCATTCTATGATGAAGGCTGTCTTAATCTTATCCATGATTGCCATCATAACCTGATTGTAGCATGAGAACCCATCTGTAAAAGAGTACATGGCGCTTACAGCTGCACTATCCACTAAAACATCGATGTGGGGTAATGGGAAGTCATCCTTCATTGATGCCTTGTTCAGATCCCTATAATCCACACACATTCTTACTCTTCCATCTTTCTTCGAAATTGGGACGATATTGGCTAACCATCTGGGGTAATTTACTACTTCAAGGAACCTGGCTTTGATCTGCTTTTCTACTTCCTCTTTGATGAGTTTGCCCCATTAAGGTCCGAGTTTTCATAGCTTCTGCTTGACTAGCTTCTTGCTTAGATCTGTAGGGATGTGATGCTTTGCGATGCTTCTATTGATTTCGGGCATATCGTCATATGACCATGCAAATACTATCTTTCTTTTATTTGATATTTTTTCAAATTTTTCTCTCTCATTAGCAGTAATATCAGATGCAAGCATTATTTTCTTTGGATTATCTTTTATGCCAATGTTAATAGAATGTGTTTGTACAGAATTAATGTCAAAAATGCTTATAATATGATCCATGTAATGCACAGTGCCATCAGGTAAAACATCACATAAGTAAGTGAACTTGGCAGTTATATCATTGACTTTGGAAATAAAACAGAATCGTTCGCAAACAAGTTAGATGTTATTACATTAAGATCTGTTTCTTCATAAAACAAGCTATCCAATGAGCATTCTATAAACTCATATATCTCAAAAACTACAGCTGGAGTGACTTCCTTGAGGTCGATCAGTTCTTCAACCTTGATCTGGCTAACTCCCTTTATCAGTATCTCTTCCACAACTCGAGTATCCAGTAGGTCCCTGAAGATCTTAAAACCTGGAACCTAGATCTTCCCTATGTCAACTGGTTTAGCCTTTCCTGGGTAGAGGACCCCACTTTCAGGAACAAAGAAATCAGCAAGAGATTTTCCCATCTTAATCTTTTCATTACCATCATATCCCAGTCCTTCTTTGGTTGTCTGAGTCTTAAAGTCTGGCAGTTGAGTGACTTCTTACTGGTTCTTTCCCAACCCTAATGCAGGCATATACTCCATCTTTTTCATCATCTTGTTGACTATAAGGTTATTTGGCTCATTAGAGATACCCATAATTTGAAAGCCCATGGGAGAAATGACCCATGAGGTGCAGCTCGCAACATAGCAACTGAGGCAATTAGTTCAGCCGAGATGGTCAAAATTTCATCTTGATAAGGGAACTTGATCTTTTGATGGATTGTAGAAGGTACTCCTCCCAAAGCATGGAACCAAAGTCGTCCTAAAAGAACAACAAAAGTCATGGGAATGTCTAAGATAGTAAAATCTACTTCAGAAATAATTGGCCCAGTCTTAACTTTGGCAGTAAATGTTCTTTCAACTGCCCGTTTAGAATCATCATAGGCTCGAATGACTAAGTCAGATGGCTTCAGGTCTTCTTTGGTTATCCCCATTTTTGAAAGAATCTTAGATGGGCGCATATTAATGGATGAACCATCGTCTACCATCACACATGAAGTCCGTTTGCCATTTACCTTAGCAGCAATGAACAAGGCTTTATTGTGGTCCCTTCCTTCCAAAGGCAAATCTTCATAAGAAAAAGTGATTTCCCCTTTCTTCTTTTCAGTCATCAGCCTAACCACTTCTTCAGGTGTTGTTGAATCAGGAGCTGGGATCTGAGTTAAGGCCTTAACCAAAGGTTGCCTATGAGACTCGAATGAGACAAGTAAGTCCCATATGCTTGCATTAGTCTTGGTCTTTTTGAGTTGCTTAGTTACAATATCCGCAGCAGCAGCTTCCTTCACCACTTCTTTTTCAGGCGCCTTGCTTGATTCTCCTAGGTCTTTTCTTTGAAAATATTTCCCGCTTCGAGTAACTAAAGCAGGTGTCGCATTATCAATTCTCATTACATTGTCAATTACCAACTCATCTTCATCAGAACTATACCATGCATCAAACTTGAAACAATCCTTGATCTTGCCATCCTTCCTACTCTGGATCACATAAGAATCAATCTCATCCTTTGAAAATGAGAGCTTTCCACCAATTTCATCACATAAGGCTCGGATGTCTCTTTTAAGGGAAGTTGGCACATCTTCCTTGTCTAAGAATTGTTGTATGCTTCAGTTCTATCCCAGTCTTTCACGTCTTCACCCCATTCCTTGGGCCATTGAGTGTCTTTATCATAAACATCAAACTCAGGTCCCCATGTTGGCTCAATATCTTCTAAAGGAGTAGCACACGGTAGATGCTTTGGATATAGGACTTTAATGTCGAATCTGCCAGTGGGTTGGACTAGGAGATCTTCCATATACTCTTGCTCAACATCAAGCTCCTTTTAAACTTCTTCAAAGGAACTCCATGCCTCTTTGAGAGCTTCCTCCTCTTGATCAGAATCATCTTCAACATTGGCCCATTCCTCATCTAAGTTTGCATCAGTAAAGGAGGCCAATACATCTTCCTTAGCTAAGCCAATTTCAATGCAGTTAACATTGGGTGGTGGCACTTTGTTGTAGGTAGGTAAAGGGTTGTTTTTTGTGCTAGGGTTTCTCGAATTAGGGTCCATGACTTTCCCTTCATTGATTAGAGCTTAATGCAATTGTCGATGGAATGGCCTCATACTTGGTGGAAACGGCAAAAGGCATTTGGGTTGTAATTTGGGGCATTAGTGTTTGGTGGGTTTCGGGCTGGTTCAGGTTTCAAGAGGCATTCTTTTTCTAGCCTCTTAAAGACTTTTGAAAGTAGCATATTGAAGTTCAAAAATCTACGGGTGGTTTTGACTACATTGACTTTCACCATTTTAGTGGATTGATTATGAGTGAGGCTCGAGCTGGCTTTATGAGTCTTTTTCTTTTTAGATTCTATCTCCTCGACTTGGAGCCCATCATCATAGAGCTCAATAAAATTCCTTGGATTCATGAGCTGAAGCCTCTCTACCCAATTGGCATGCACATTTCTTGCTTTGATTCAGACTTGATCCTGTTCTGAGGGCTTGTTAGGCATCAAAGCAGCCTTATTCCTACATCTAATCAAAAACTCAGAGATTTCTCACCATCATTTTGTTTTGTCATCTCCAAATCCCTCAAAGAGATTTCAAGGGTAGCATTATATGAGAACTGTACCCTAAAGGCCTCGTTAAGAGCTGTTTAGTCAGATTTGACGGGCACCGGTTGAGCATGGTACTAATCAGATGCTACTCCCTCCAAGGTCAAAGGAAACAAATCCAGCTTTTTCTCCCCATTCAATTGACATGAAGGTTATGTATTGCTTGAGATGTAATTTTAGATCCCCAACTCCATTGAACTTTGGCACATCGGCATCCTGAACTTATGTGGTAGTCCACTGATCCCATACAAGCCTAAGTTGCCAAAATCAAAATCTTAGCCTTTGCTTTTGACCATTTCTTGGAGCTTGTCCATCTTATTAGTTAAAGCATCCAGAGCATCCTGGTCAGGGTGTCTTTCTTCATCCCTCTCTTCATCGCTGCTTTCGGACTCATCCCTCCTACGTTCATCCCGTTCTTCAAGAGCTTTCTTGATGGCTTTGTCCATCATTTCTTGCAAAGTCTTCAGGACATCATCATTCAATGTTGTCATAGTGTCTGGGGGAGTTGGAGCTTCAAGAATCAGTGGTGGTGTGTTTTGAACTAGACGTCCGGCTTGTCTTGCCCAAAGAGTACTAGGAGGATCTATATTACTGCAAAACAAGGGGTTAACATGCAATGTCATGTGTATGCAAGGAATGCATGTATGCATGAATGCTCAAAGCAAGAGGACATAAGAAACAATCGTTAGTCAAACACACATACTACCAAGTGGTAGACCTTCCAACCTTATTACTTCCACACACGTATTCATTTGGCAAGTCAAAATTCCAAGGAATTGGTTAGGCTGTCGCATCAACAAGGGATGCTATTGCTGACGTAGTATGCATGTTTGCATAGAAAAACTCTCAACATCCAAACCAAATAATAAGTCATTATAACGCCCTTATCCCATGTCCTTGCTCTTGACGAGTCCTTGATGTTTCCTGTATTCTAGGGTCATTTTAGCATTAATCAGGTATAATTAGATCGATGCACCAACGTCCCTTAAACACAGGTAGTAGTCAAGGTCACTCTTCTCAAACCCTAACTGATCCTATGCTGTAGGGCCGCATTAGTTAGGCACAATTAGACTAACACTTGACACCCCCATAGGTAGCAGTTAGAAGTTTGATTCAAGGGCAATAACGCTAGACCAGGTCAAAATAATGGCTTCATGGCATCACATAAAACATCAATCATTTGGTAAGTCCTAGTGGAAGTTGCTACATGACTTTAGTCGATTCAGCTAAAGAAGGTTCCCATAGAAGGTGAATTCCAATTAACCATCTCCCTCTTTCAAAAAAAGTTCAAGTGGTGGTAGGACATTCAGCTCAGAATTTCCCATTAACTATCACCCATTAACCATAACTAGGATGGTAAGTAATAGTAGGACAATTCCATCTATGAGTGGTAATCACTGATTTCGCCCCCTATGAAGTGCGCATTTGTAAATCATAGGTAGCTTGACTAGTGGTACCCGCGAGGTAGGGTGATTTAATGCAAGAATGCAATGCAAGGAAACTAGAGTTAGATATAATGATAATGAGTTGCTTAAATCACATGAATCATAAGTTTGTCATCCCCAGTGGAGTCACCAAAATTATGGATAAAGAGGGGTTACCTTAGTGATCCAAGTCATGCGACGACTGTCGCACTGTGCGTTTAGCATACGGGAGCTAATAGTGTGAGTCACCACCTGAATAGGAATCGGGAAAAGAAATTGGTGAGAGTCTCGATTCACTTAGAATGCATAAGACGCTAAAAACACAGAGATTCCAAGATCGAACTTATGCATTCTTAAGGCGTGATTCTTTACATGCAACTTATAGGATTATATCTACCTTTGTTTCCACTACTTAAAGTAAATAAAACACATAAATATACACCTACCATTTACAATATTTAAGCATGCATAAGTGATTTTTCATACAAACAAGGATTAGTTTTACATTACCAAAACCATCATTTATTCAATTTACATACAAATGGTTAAAGCAAATATCACCAACACATCAACACAACCTAGGCTGCTACCATTTTACCCTTGGGATTACCAAACAGTTTTATTAGGTTCATTTCATGCATATTTCACCTATTTCTTACCAAAGAAAGTTAGAATACTTACCTTTTAGCTACATTCCACGTGAAAGTTTTGTACACAGAAGTTACAGATCACTAGGGGAGCCTACATAAGAGCCAACGCCACTCCTTGCCTCCATTCACACCCAACGCCACTTTTGGGAGTGGCGTTGGGTCTCAATCCACCCCAACCAGTGGCGTTGCCATACACATACATATTGGACAACAGAAAATGCAGGAAAATGCAGCTTTCAGGCTTACCAAACCCCAAAAATTGATAGAAGACTCAACCAAAACATAAATGCATGATGCAACAACCTAAAACAAGTGTCTATATGGCACAACCCAATCTAGCATTCATCTAGACATCATATGGCATATAATTAGCATTAAAGTAAACGTTCAAGGCATAATCTTATGAAAATTATGAAACATGCTCTCAAATCATTCAAATCATATTACAACAATCCAAAACAACAAAGAATGATTTATTTACAATAGAAACATGCATTATAAAATGCATATCAACCATTTACATCATGCTAATAATTAACATTAAACATGCAGTGCACTAATTTTTTTATAGAAATTAACTGAAATATATGGAGATGCATAAAATCACTTTAGAAATCATTTAGATGCCATAAAAACATACATCAACACAATAAAACATCAAATCATAGCATTTAAATGATTAACAATGAATTTCAATGGAAATTGAAATGAACGTGCAATATATTGTAACTTATGAAATCAATTGAAATCATTTTAAATGCTTTTGATTTTGATCAAAACATATTAGAATCATCTAAAAACAACATAAAACACAATTTAAAACAATTTTCAGAATCAAAATCATAAAAAAATAAGAAATTGAAAAAATCACGTGTAGTGCACTGAAAACATGTAAAATTGAAAAACAATCATAAATAATCATTAACAATCACATAATCATGCCTTAAAACACCTTAATTGAATAAATCTAACACATAAACATGTTAAGAATCAACAAAATAAAAATCAAATGAAAAATGCAAAAGATGGAGTACGTACGTTCAAAACAACTTTCACGGTAAAATTAAGCAGATGGATGTTTTGATGCATACAATGAATGAAAATCATAATAATTTAATTGAAACAACAAAAATAATAATTAAGAGAGTTTAGAGAACTTATAGTGAAGATCAGTGAAACTCCAAATTCAACAGATAACAATTCAAAAGAAATGAATTTTCTACAGGAAGGCTTGATTTCCCTCAGTTGTGAGTTTTTTTGGCCTTTATTGTCTTTTTAAACATGTACTGTTCTTTTCTTATTGTGTTTATTTTCTGTCTCTAAACTAAAAGAAACTTACGGAAGCTTTTTTCTCTCTAACCTAAAAATTTCCAACCAAAAAAAATCCCTCTCTATAGAATTGCTAACCCCCTGAAATGAGTTTGAGTGTGCCATTTATAGGCAACAACTCTTGGTCATTACTTAGAAATTAAGCAGGAGGTTTTGAATTTTGAAATGGAGATTGATTGAATAAATCTTCTTTTAATTAATTTTCAAATTTTGAATGAAATGATTCATGCCGATCTGATATTTGAATTTCAAATCAAAAGAAATCTCCTGTAAGTTTAAAACAGAAATGGACTTGGGTTCTTAATCAATTTCAAGCCCAAAAGAGCTTAATTAATTACTTAAAAGGCCAGCCCACAAGATTTGAATGAAATATGAAGCCCATTCCTACGTGGCAGCAAATGTTCTAAGCCTGTTTTGGAGCCCTAAACGTTAGAATTAGAAAAATTGTATTAGAGACAAAAATGTGCAGAATGACCCAGTTTACTATGAAATTAGGTTTTAGGCCATTTTGAGGCTTATATGAAAAGAAATGATGAAAACAATGCACAATTTTATTTCAAAATGATTTTTGTGACTTAAAACAATGCATTTTCAAATCTGAAATCCATTCAAGAATATCACATAATTAAAATGAAAGTCATAATCACTCTACATATGCCTTGTGAGCATAAGTGATCATCATTGAGAACTCCGAGCTGCTTCCTCATTCCTGCATCTAAAAATTAGGTGTTTACAGTCAGGTTTGTTGAATGATTTTTGTTTTTTTTTTTCATTACAATATATATACATGTTTCATAACTATTTTTGATTTTTTCTTCCTATTTTTCTTAAAAAAAGGTGCATTTTAAGAACATTAATGCCACGATTGATGAGAAGATGAGTTTTTTGTTAAATGATCTTGATGAGAACAATGATTTTGTGGTTGTTAGTGAACATGCTAGTTGTTCAAAATTTGATTCTGTTGTTAAAGAGACTATTAATAGGAAGAGTAGGGAGAGTGGTTTTGAAAATGCTTTTAATAAGAAGTTTGAGAAGGTGAAGAAGAAATGGTTTTCTGAATTGAAGTGTTGTATGGAGGAGATGGTGAATAGGAAGTTGGATGAGCTGAAAACTTCCATTGATCAACGCTTTGATTTAATGGTGAAGCGTGTCAATATTTTGGAGTCTAGGATTCCAAAAAGGTATTTTTCTCTATTTTTTCACCTTTTTTTTATTGAATGTTGTTTTTATTGTTTGTGTTTTTTTTTAGAGCAATGATAAAGAGAGTGATGATAATGAATGTGAAAAACATGATGGGAAAGGAGTTTCTGATGATGACATCAATGATAAAAGAAAAGAGGTATTTTTTACTAAGTTTTGTTAGTGTTTCATATATGTTTTATATATGTTTTTGATTATTTTTTTAATTTTGGAAAAGGAGTTTCTCTAATGTTTCTATATTTGTTTATAGTGTTTATTATTTTTTTTATATCAGGATGATTATCCCGTTATAGAGGCTGAAGTTGTTAATGTTGATGTTGTTTGTGGGAAACGTGATGATACAATGGTGTTCTGTTTCACTGTTATTTTTTATATATTTTTTAAAATTTTATTTTTTTTCATTTGTTTTTTCTTTTTAATGCAGCCAACTTTCAAGTTGTTGAGTAGCAGTGAAGCTGCTGATGATTATGTTAATAGTTCTGATGATGACGACGCTGCAAATCCATTTGTTTTGAAGGTTTCTTTATATGTGTTTCTTAAATGTTGCTTAATTGTTTCATGGTGTTTCTTAATTGTTTCTTAATTGTTTAATGGTGTTTTCTTTAATTGTTTCATGGTGTTTTCTTAATTGTTTCATGGTGTTTCTTTAATTGTTTCTTAATTGTTTCATGATGTTTTTTTTGATAATTTATCCTTTTTTTTAATTGTTACTTTAATTGTTTCATATATGTTTATTTTTAAATGCCAACAAAGATTTAGGAAGAGATGAAGGTTTTGATGTGATAAGTGG
>CANYLF010211758.1:0-12343 GCA_948193215.1 Bocquillonia castaneifolia
TGCTTTTGATGATTGAATTGAGAACCGTGAATTGATGTGAAAATTTCTTGAATTGTGAATTAGTGATTTGATGAAATTTTTACTGATTGAGAGTTGGTGAATTGATTGTGAAATGTGGTGGAGTGAATTGATTGTGATTGTGAATAGGAAAAGGATGACTCTTGAGATGTGATAAGCATGTTATCAGGAAAGCTGAGCTGGGCGAATAGCTACCTGTATATGTGAGATGGCGCGACTGAGCCAGGCGAATAGTCTCATCAGTGGCCAACTAAATGTGAAATTATGTGAGGAAATGAAAGGAAATGTGAGGTTTAGTCATCCAATCCTAATTTGATGAAAATTTATGTGAATTGAAATTGTTGATGGTTTGAGATGTTGAATTGGTTGAGTTTTGAATGTGATTGACGGTTGGAATTGATTCTGATTGTATGTTTGGTAATTTTTGCTTAATGTATTCTTAGTTTAGTTAATTAAATTCTTATTGAGTAGCCAGCTCACCCCTTAGCAATTTTTCCCAGGTCTGCGTGGTAGTATAAAGTCCTAGCTGTGCATTGCTCAAATTTTGCATCATCAACATAATTAGGTGGGCCAGAGGAGAATACATGTTGCATAGGGCATTTTGGAAATGTAAATTATGATATGTTAATAATATGTGTGTGTTGTAGTTAACAATCAAGTTGGTGAAAAGAATAATGTTGTGTAAGAAATTACAGGATAAAATGCTATGTATAATATTTTATATACTGTCTCAAATTTTTTGTACTGTTTTAACTCAATTTGAGATGCAACTTGAAGCTAGTTAATCAATAGTTTTTCCTCTAAATTTCTTTTGACCATTTGATACCTTAATAAGTCCCTCTAAAAACCCTATAAAATTCGGACCAAAACCAATTCGTTTAGGTGGTGAAATAGCTTAAGTTTTCAAACGTAAATTTTGAATTGGTTTTTGCATAGTTGCTGCCCCAATAGTAACTTTTTCATATTTAACTTCTATAATTTTTCTAAATTAATTTTTAAGGTTTATTTCAGTATATTATTAATGAATATAAAGTTTGATTGAAGAAAAAAAGTGTATAATTTGGCTAAAATAATTCAAATACTAAAATTTTTAACCTTGCTTAATATGCGTACTAACTTAAAAGTTTTGTTAAAAATAACTATAACATTAATTACAAGCTAATTATGTGTTATAATATTCTTGTGGATATTATGAGTTTGGGCATGACAGTTCTTGTGTGCCCATCGGATCATATTATTAAATCTATAATTATAGATTTTGTCTGCAGTAATTCTTATTTGAAAGGCATGTCAATAATATCGATTCAGATGGAAACATATGTAAGGGATGAAACTTATTATTATATGACGTACCACTATATACTAGTAATCAGTATTAACTACTCTCCTCCAAATTGGATAGCACCAAATACATGACGATAATAGCAGTTGTACAACTTACCTCACTCCACCTAACTAACTTACCATCTTATGCTGTATTAATTCATTTGCCCTCAATTTGTGCATGATGCAACTATAATTGCTGGTATAGATTTAAGTATGGATAGACGTTATTTGAACAATTTTTTAAATTAGAATTGAAAATGCGTGTGTATGTATATATAATTGTAGAGATAAAACCATTTATTTTATCAAGAATTTTAATGAAATTATTAATTATATCTCACACTATAAATTATTATAAAATACTATATGAGTTTTATAATTTGTATCAAATATATCTAACTAAGAAAAACGTACATAATCTGTATATACCCAAATAATCAAATATATTTCATCCAAAGAAAAACGTGTGTGATTTAAATAAAATATTATCTGACTTGAGTCTTGGAATCAGTTTAATTCTTCGACATACATATATTTATACATGTTTTTTTAGTTAGATATATTTGATACAAATCATAAAGTTAATATAGTATTTTGCAATGATTTAAAGTATATAGTATATTTGATAAATTTACTAAAGTTAATAATAAAATATATAATTTTACCTAATTAGAATAAAATCATTGTGAATGCACCATTGAGTATATTAAAATAATGTTTCTCTACAACTATATATTTGAAAGAAATATAAAATATTTTATTCATACCCAAATCAACATATTATTATTATTATTATTATTATTATTATTATTATTATTATTATTATTATTATTATTATTATTATTATTATATGATATGATAAAAAAATTGAAAAAATAGAAACATAATATATTACATACTCATATATATATTTGAGTATGTAAGAGATTGATGAATGAACGTGCTAATCACGCATGTGTATTGTATATTAAAAGTTGAAATTAAAATAAGTCAATAGCCTCATTTCTCACCTTTTCTCGATTTGATTTTCCTCGACTTAGGTTTGATATTTTTAGATTCGGATTTTTATTTTTTTGGTTTATTATTCATTTAAATAATTTTTTATGAGTAAAAATATTTAAAAATGGATACAATAAAAGTTACAATGTTTAGTGATAAGTGTCTTAAATAAATTGCCAAAATTATCAAAATGAGTTTTTAAATCAAATTTATTTATATCTTTATTTAAATTGCAATTTTAATTCACCTAAAGGCAGTGATCAAAATTAAAAATTATTAATTTCCTGAAACTATATAATATTATTTTTAAAATATTGTAGCTAGATTGAATTACTAAATTAAATTTAAAATTTGCCAAAACAATAAAAGCTCACACAATTTCGTACATTTTTTAACGAAAATATTGTGAAAATAAAGACAAGTATATATTGGTATAATTTATTGGAAATGAAATTCCTTCAAGCATGATTATATATAATAAGGATCTCAATTAATATGCATGCTCACATCATCAATCGATCTCTATATGGAGGGGATTGCTTCTTGGCATCCATAATCTAGAGATTTTTAAACAGTTAAATTTATTTTTTTTAACATTTTATTACTAATTCAATTCAATAGTTAAAGTGTCTGAGGTATATACTATATGAAGACCTTAGGAGAATTAATTGAATTGTTGGAGTGTATGAATGTTGACATAATTAATTGCTGTTTGACATAAATTGCACCAAGTTTTGAGAGTACGATAACTGTTTTCAGTCGCAATACAGAAGCGCTATCTAGCTTAAGAGTCATAGTCATAGCCGATGAATTTTCTTCATCTACAACTTGCGGGATGCAATTACTATTAATTATTATAAAGTCAACTATAGTGACTGTGTGCCCCCCTTACCAAGCCACTCAATTCATCTCCATTTCGAAATTTATTTCTTGCGACTGCATAATTAAATCACATTTATAACTATGGTTATATGCAGCTAATCAGCAATAAAAGCATTTGATGATCACCTAATGAAGATCATTAATATTAAAAAAAAAGTAATCCACTAGTACTAGTATGTAATAGTATTAGATTTCGATCTTACATATTCTTGGTTGCAAGTTAATTTTGAAAAGATAAGTAATTAGTGAATCAAATTAGATTATTATTGAAATTGTTTTTTAAAATATAGTATTAGATATATTAATTTAACAATCATAATTTTTAAAACTTTTTAAAAATTTAAGATTATCATTTCACTATTCTTGATTTAACCATTTTTTTTAAAAGAGATCAATTTAATCCATATAACATATGCTCATTGCTCATCTATCTTCCGTCTTTTTTGTGAAATTATGTTTAATTGCAAATATTGATAATTATAATACTGTGGTCACCTGTTAAGGAAAACTAATGAGAACTTATAAATTCATCGAATTTTTAAATAAATACTCAATATGATGATTTGTATAATTTCCTTAAAAAATGATATATATATATGAGAAATGCTATAGCACACGAAATAGCGTGAGGTTGAGCGGTCAAAAACCCCTCTTCGTCACTCAAGGTCGCGGGTTCGAGGCGTAGCCTCGTTCTACTGCGAGAGCTCCCTGGGGAGATGGTTAATGCTTGACGCCCGGCTCTTTGACAGTGAATTAGTCTGGACAATCGTTAAATGGGATCTGGGATACCACTGTAAGTAACACCTATCAATATATATATATATATATATATATATATATATATATAGCGCGAAACGCTCGAATACACAAACCAAGAAAAAAAAAATGTTGAAATATGGTAGATATGTGACTTTTTTTTAGTCTTCAATCAATTGTTGAAAATGCCTTTTTTAACCTTTTATTTTTCCTCTAAACCTCATTTTGTTTTTTCTATCTCTTTAACTACTACAATAACACAGTGCAACCGTTTTGTATTCCACGTCTTTTTTTTCAGCAAAATTGAACATGCTTTTGATTCCATTTTTTTATATATATAATTCATGCTTTCGATTCTTTATTTTACACTTCACAAATTTTTTAATTTCTTTAAAAAAATAGAGAAATGGATTTTGGTGACAACCACTTATTAGCACAATTCATATGTGATCATGTACAAGATGTTCGAGCATCATCAAAGATTCGGATAATAAAGTACAATTCAAAATTTGAGAATATTTATCAATTTATTAATAATTTTATGTCCATTATATATATTTTTTAGTAAAAGTTCATATTTATTCTAGTAATTTTTTTATCCTTAACACTTAAAATTCAAAATAAAAAATGAAGTTGCATTGATTTAATTTAAAAAATTTTTAAAACAGGTGATAATCGTAATGATTCAGTTATGCAAAAGTTTGACACGAATCAAGTGTCACATGATACTTCTTATTTCTTAATTTTTAATTCGATAATATATGTGATCTATATATAAAATTAGCTTGTAATTCTAACTTATATGTTGTATTATTTGAAAATATTTATAATTAACGGTATAATGTGGATGGAACAAATACCTCAGTTGGTTGGTCTTTTTCTTCCTAACATTGATCTTAAACATTCATCATAAAGGTAACTATTGAATTTTCTTCTTGAGTTTAAACTTTTATTGATTCTATGCTCTCATTTAAATTTTTTTTTTTTATTGTGAGTGCAGATTTAGTTGCAAAGTGGGTGATGATGGAGTTTAAGAAGTATGTAAGAAAGAAAATTTATAAGTGATAGTTATGTATAAATTGAAGACCTTAATTTTCAATATATGTAGTTTTTGTATTTACACTTTTGAGTGACTTGTGAAATATTAATATTTTTAATATTAAGGTCCTACAAAATATTTATTTGCTGCATAATATTTATAGTCTAGTTCAATTAGTAAATTGATAAATATTTTCAAAATTTGAATTGTCTTTCATTACGTGAATCTTTAAAGATGCTTAGACATTATGTATCGTCATCTATGAATTGTGCTAATAAGGGGGTGTCACTAAAATCCATTATTCTATTCTTTTTGAAAGAAAATTAAAAAATTTTGTAAAGAATAAAGAATCAAAAAGCATGTGTAATATTGTTGAAAAGGAAGGACGTGTGAAATGGAAAACAAAAGAGTTGTGCCATGTTATTATCGTAATTAAGGGATAGAAAATACAAAATGGGGTTTAGAGGAAAACTAAAAGGTTAAAAAAGACATTTTTAATAGTTAACTGAAAACTAAAAAAATATGCAAGTGCCATGCAATTTACCACATTTATTACTATATTGGAATGTGTTTTCGTGCGTTTCGTGCTATATAACTTCGCGTGCTATAGCATTTCTCTAAATTGAAAGTCTGATTATCAGAGAGAAATAAATTGAAAATGAACACCTTTTTTAAAATTTGATCGTACTTCACTGACCCTAAAATGAATTACTTTTTAGTTTACCTTACAAACTTTTTGAGGGTTGATTATAAACATATCAGGGGTTGAATCTATTCCATTTCACTTTTTTTTATTTACACATTTTAAGATAATATACATTTTTTTATTATATTTATTTATATATTTCTATTTACTCATATTCATTACATAAAAATTATCCATCTAACATATATATTTTCACTGGCTAATGATCTTTTAGAATTCTGGTATAGATATTTTTTAAAAATTTAATAATTTAAAAGTGTGTGTTTTTATAAATTTTTATATTTATTCAGAAGTGTAATTTTAGCACAGATGAAGTATATAACTATAATTGGAGCACTACCTCGTAGACCTAATAATTAAACAGACTTTAACCTTACTTAGGTCAGTTAAAGTCTACCCAACCTGAAACAGGCCTATTTTTTCTTACCCCAGCCTTATAAAAAAAATATGTGGGCTTAGATTAAACCTATGTTTATTTTTATTCTAAAATTATATCTAAAACCACCTAAAAAAATTTTAAACTTATTAGATTCATGTCCATTCGAACTTGAGCTCAAATAGAAAGTTTGAGAAATAAATTTGTTGCATTATCAAAATAGTAAGATTTTTATAATACTTAACTCTCTATTTAATATGAAACACATTATAAATAATATTTTTATGACCCTACTCTTTATTCTTTGCATGATATTATAAATATGTATGTTTTTGGCATGGATTATTTGGTATTTAAAATTCAATGGAATTCAACTAATCCGAATTCAAATAGGACAAGGTTATAAGAGTGACAGACTTCCTCTTATTTAGTTTCAATGCAATTGTGTTTTCATAAAATCATATTTAGGATTTTATTTAAACTAGAAGAATCTCATATCAGTTAATTTACTATTTAACTGAATAGTATTTCTTAAGAATTTGATTGTTGTTTTATAAAAAGGGGTAATTTTGAAAATCCTGACTTACAAGTGACATGTGAAGTTGGGTTTTAAATTTCTTGACTTACAAGTGATACATGAATGACTAGAAACTTCATGGATATATGTATGCATACTTGCATTTTTAATTTTGGAGGAAGAAATGGCTTTATATATACACAATGTCCTTGAGGGATATTAAATGGGTGTTTATATAGGTAAGTAATTTAAGACGTGCAGATATGGTTTATTTAATAATTTTTTTTAATTAACTTTAGTTATTCATTTCAATTATGTAATTGGATCAAATTTATATGAAATAATATTACAAGAGCACAACTAAAAAATCGTTAAATGATATCAAGTTATTTTCTTATAATGCTTGGCGTGATGGTAAAAATCCCCTTAGTAATAACTGTCTCTGATGAAAGACCAAGATTCCAATCTCTACTTCTCTATTTCGATTATAAAGTTATAATAGTTAATAGTAATAATTGGTAATTTGCAAAAAAAAAAATCTTCTTATAATAGTGAGTAAAGAAATTGTCAAATATAACATAGCACCTCTCTCCACTATAATAAAGGGGTAGTTTGGCACTGCAGTTGGCATGCGTTTTGCCAAAAAAAAATATTTTCCCAGCTGATGAGAAAAGCAGGTATGTAGATGCTTTTTTGAAAAATACTTTTCTAAAAAATAGTTTTAAAAAAATTTTAAAAAATCAAATAATTAATTCAGAAAAATTAAAAAAGCCTTTTTTTACCCTCAAAAAGCAATCCCCAACAGGTGGTGGCAAATGGTCAGATATCCGCCCAATAAGCCACATCCGAATCTGTATCCGTTTAACTATACGGCTATCTGAATCCGCTCCGAATCCAATTAGAAAAAATCCGTGTCCGTCCCAAATCCGAATAAATATACCCGTGGATATCTGATTAATAAAAAAATATTATATTTTAATTGAAAATATTTTTATTTTTCTTTAAATTAACATGTAAATGGGTATCCGGTACCCATTATCCGTTTAAATAACCGGATATCAGATACGGATGTGTATATCCTGTATCCGAATCCTATAAATAGAACCGGATTCGGATAATGGATACCCAGAGGGTGAAATCCGAATCCGGTTCGGATAGTAAAATCAAAATCCATATCGGTCCCAAATCCAATAAAAAACTATTCAAATCCGCTTTATTCAGATCGGATCGCGGTGGATATCCAAAAAAACCCATCTCATTGCCATCCCTGAACATGCCCAAAATAAATACATGCACCAAGGTAAAGTTGTGGTCTGAGTGGAGGATTTCATGTGATATCAGAACCCTTTTGTTTTACCAATCATTAGAATTAGCAGTTATGAGATAGCTTGTTAAATCTGAAAAGACCGGTAAATTATAACAGCGGTTTGAGAACCACAAATTCTTCAAGTACATATTGAACACAAATATTACACGTTGCTAGAGTCTACAAATGCTGACAATCTTCACCGTACTCATAATTGCAAATGCAGACGAAAGAAGGAAACAACAACATAAGTGACTTTTAATGTCCAGTAGGGCACCTTTCAATTCAATTATGCCCTTTTGGTAGTAGTACATTCTGCAACTATCTGAATGAAATAGACAGCAATTGCAGTTGCATTTGCATGCACATTTAATGGTTTATGGCTCCAAGAGAGAACCAAATTAATACATTACCAGTGAGGAGCCCAATTGCCACGACAAAAATGACTGGTGAGAAAGGATTTCAACTTGACATGAAAAAATCTTACATTATAATAGTACATGCAACGTCAAGAAACCGATCACCGACCAGAACATTCCCATCAAGAACAAGACATGGCAACCGATGAAAAGAGGAACCAAAAAGAAAAATATCGAACCGACAAAAACTGTATATAGTTGATTCGAAAAGTAACATCTAATGCGATTGCGTGGTTGTTCTTGAAACTTTGCAGCAGCATCTTTTGCTGTCCATTTCAACACGGCTTCAGGACAGCAGTGTTCTACAAATTCATTGTAGGCCAAAAAAATATCACAGGAAGGCAGTTAACAATTGAATTTAATGCACGAAATAAATTGGCAAATAAAGGCAAAGAACCTCGAGACAAATCATGAAAGTGACAACCAGATTCTTGTCCAAGTAGCTAGCTAGTACTGCTTCAACAACCTAATAATCAGGATTAGACAAAGATTAAGAGTGTGGCAAAACTGACAGCAAGATCAAAATGTACAAGGGTTAGAAACAGCAGAGTAACAAAGATATTTCCACAGGTAAGTAAGGTAATTGCTAGCTAGTACTAGTAATATCCTGCCAGTACCAAGAGATCATGAATCAAGGTGAAAATAGTCGCCCTGTATGGCATCTTCAAAGGGACCTAAGTTCACAAAAATCAGTGTGTTAACTAACAATACAACAGCGGAATATTAGATAAACCTTCTACTGATTGATCATTAAGCAATGATCCGCGAACAGACGTTTACAGAAGGGTTCCTTCTTCATTTATTTTCTTATATTAATTACTTGGGACTTGATGATCTTAAATAACCCAATTTCTCAGCCAACACATTAACATCTTCATCTTCACATCCTCCTGTATTACTCTCACTTAACAATTCTTCCCAAAAACCATCATCAAGTTCTCTATCTCCATTTTCATGTGCTTCTAAATCTTCTTCTTCATCATCTTCTTGCCCTCTTCTTGCTCTACCATATCCTTGCATTTCCAATGCAAGTGCTTCCAGCTCTGAAACCCCAAACCCAAAATCTCCAATCTCTAAAGGTTCACTCTTTACTGTGTTTCTCCTATCACCACCACCACGGCTTGATTCACCAGAATTTCGGCCTTGATCAATAGGCCGCCTCCTTTTTTTAGTCATTGCTTCTTCAAGTTCTTTTCTTTTATCCTTATGCTGAGATAATTGCTGTAAAAAAGAAGGATTTTGCACTGCCCTTGCCAAAAATTGCATCATTTGCTGCTGTTTTATTTCAGTCCCCTGTAGCCTTTGCTCCATTTTTTGAATGTAAGCTTTAGTGTTCTGCTGTTGCTGCCTAAGCTTCACTAATTCCATCATTAGAACCTGCTTGTCACGCCTCAGCCTTTCAACTTCTCCATCTAATCCAAATCTTCCAACTTCAACACAAGCTCCTTGAGCTCCTCCACCTGCTTGTTGCTGCTGGTGCTGTTGCTGCTGGTGTTGAAGTTCAGGCTGAGGCTGTGAAGGTGCTTTTCTTCTCCTTATATTTCTTAGTAATTGCTTTTGCCCTCTTAAAAACCCTTCATTTGCAAATTCCCATCTATCTGGATCTATCTTTTTAAAACCCTGCAATCATCCAATTGAAATTTTGTTGATTATAAGGTTCCATTAACATTATTACTTTGCATAGTAATTGATAACTAATTCATTGTCTACCTTAAAAAATGGAGAAGGTAAAAATATGTTTTTGATTATCACCCTCTGTATTTTTTTAACTTTTCAATGATTCTAGCAATTTTATAAAAAAAAAAAATACTACTCTATTAGAAATAAATTTAACTATTAAAAATATTAATACATCCAAAACTAATATTTAAAACATATAAATATATTTAACTAAGAAATAGTTAGTTTTAAATAAATATATAATTTTTTAAAATTTGGGTTTTAGATCATAAAATTACATTGATTTTTTTAAAAAATACTCCTGATACTTATGCAATTTAAATGATAATTCGTTTAATTAAGGAAACATATTATAGATAATATAAGATAATTATTTTGTAAAAATAGAAAATGCTTAAACAATTTTAAAATACTCAAAATAACAAAATAAAAATAATTTTAAGATTTCCTAAAAAAACTATAATTTCTTAAGGCCAATAAAAACATATTTTATTCAGAAATTTTTATAATTAGGCAGAATATTTTATTCTGCAATTTTTATAATTAAGCACCAAATTTAAATACAAACAAAAGACCCCACATGGCCACATCAAAAGAGACTGGAAATATAAAATAAGAAGAGTTAAAGAAGCAAACAAGATAATCACCATCATCATTTCATCATCAGAAATAATATAATAAAAAAAAAGATTGAATCAGCACACTCTGCAAGGAGGAAGGAGTTAAAAATAAAAATAAAAATTCTTATCCAAGTTTCATGAACATTCCAGAACTTGATAGAACAATCAGCTTCTTTGCCGGAAGTTACTATTCACTATTCAATAAGACACTTGTCACTGTTGCGTATTTTAAGTTAAAAGATAATCAATAAAAAAATGTGGATTGAGTCAGCATAATCAGCAATAATAATATTTATAAAAACTTATCAAAAGTTGGTTGAACATTCCAGAACTTCTTAGAACCATCTTCTTCTCTGCTTTGTTAGTTGAGAGTACTTGTCACTGTTCCTTAAGCATTAAAAAAAATTGAATTTAATATTAATTTTCTTTAACAACCCCCAATTTATGACCACCCTTAATCAAGATTGATCAGTAACAAGAGGAAGAAAAGAAAACAGATAATCCAATAATTTTGTTTAAATGAAAAATAAAAAATTTAAGAAATTAAGAAGAGTACTTACATAAGTGTTAAGCTGCCTGACAAAGCTGGAGAAATTATTATGCTTGAAAAACCTTGGCAAAAGATTTGTGGAGAAAGTATGAGGATCCCAAACAACAAAGCTAGTACCTCCTATGCTCCAAGAAACTATATGATTAGTAATTGGGTCATCAACAATCTCAAAAGTCTTGGTTAAGAATGGGGGTGGCCCTGTATCATGAAGACCTTCCATTGGCTGTGGTGCCCCCATCACCATTGGTGAAACTGGCTCATCATTTCCTGCCTGTGATGAGCTTGATCCTGGGTACTCTTCTTTCACTATGAAATATGGATTCATCCTTTTTCAATTGCAAGTGTTTTATATTATTATTATTAGAATTTAGTTTTGAAGAAAAAAACAGAGTAATTTCAATTTCTGGGTTATTGAAAAAAAAAAAGAAATTAAATTTTGAATTTTGGTTTTAAGGAAAACAGAGATTCTTGAAGTAAAGAAAGAAAGAAAAGGATTTGAAGGAAACGCTTAATAAAGATGGAAAGGGTACTTGGTTTTATGGTAGAGAAGAACAGAGTGCTACCCTAGAAAATAAAGTTCATGGAAAAAGAGTGGGTGAATATTTATAATAGATGAAAGTGATTTTTGATTCAAGGAAGTAGCCAAAAAATGGATCAAAGATCTTTTTTTTTCCTTGATCTTTATTGTTATTGCTTTATAATCCTATTGGAAGAAGGTTTTTTAGACCATGGTGAAGCTGATAGAGTGAGTGTGAAACCATGAGAGAGAAAGAAAGAGAGTAGTGTCAAACCTCTTTATATAGGTGTAATTATGGACTATTATAATTCAAGAACAAAATTTAGGGACTATTGTGAAAATTAAATTGGAAAGTTCTAGAGTTATATTGGGTTGTGGTTTTTCTATTCATACTTTATGATAAACTTTATTTTATAAAATTTTATTTCTTCGATTTTGGCAAGTTGTGATAAATAATCTTGCTGATGCATTATTATATTAACATTATATTAAAAAAAAAATTGTATTGGCAAGTGTGGAAGGCGAAGAGAGAGTGGAGTGCATCTCTCTTGTTAGGATGAGGAAACTTCTGGAAGAGTAGAAGTTCCAAGGGTAAAGATGGCAAATGGTATGGTGGAGATATGGGGTGGGTA